>JAYMFT010159303.1:0-12458 GCA_038088735.1 Panulirus argus | reverse complement strand
TGTGTGTGTGTGTGTGTGTGTGTGTGTGTGTGTGTGTGTGTGTCTGTCTGTCTGTCTGTCTGTCTGTCTGTGGGATTACCTATTTGCATGTGGTGAGGGAGCTTTACGTTCGTGGGTCCTCATCCTTGGACATATTTCAGTCATGCAGACTTCTGAATTTCCCAATGGTACCTTGCATTCACTTTATTCTCCGCTCAGCTTCATCCACGGGTCCGCTACTCTGCTGCTGGTGAAGTAATGCTTTCTCACGTCCCTCCTGACACTTATCTCGCCCAGCTCACTGTTGTTGAGTCCTCGTGCCTCATCTAACTTTAAAGAACTAGTCTGTCATCAGACCCACATTGAAGAAAATAACATGCTCCAAGGACCTGCTCCATCACTACACTCACACGGATACAAATGACAGCCAAGCCCTTAAAATTAAAATCTAATTCACTTTCTGATCCTCTGAAAACATTAATTCACTTTCAACCTCGTTTCCCTCCATTCACCTCACTCCAGCTGCTTGTATCTTGGTCACAGCTCTTTCCTATCGTCCCTCATCCATACCATAACTTTCTTCCTATCCTTGCCTATCCTTATGTCACTCCTCACCCTTCCTGACCCTCCATTCAGTGGCCCATCACTTTCCATCTACCGATTCACATCAACCTCGTCCTTTTCCTTGGCCTCATCAATGGCTGCCTAACCTGTGGCTGGGGACAAGGGTCCTTGCTGGTTGTGAAGTGCCAAAGTACCAATGGACATGCTACGGCTGTCCATCCCATAACGTGAAACGCTAAGTGGGTACACGGACCACCTCTGCTTATTACACCGTAAGCAAAATCTTATATTCCTGCTTGCTTTACTTCCTTAAGGCACGGCGAAACCTCTCCATCATTCCTAACTTGAATCAATCTTGTGAGGGGTCTTCCCCCATATTCACAACACTGCCCGACCGGTAACACAGCAGAAGGAAGAGCCGAGAGTGACTTTACAGGCGAAGTCCTCACAATGGCTCGGTAAAGTACTAACTCCTCCGACCGACCTCGGGGTATACCACGGGGATCTATTGCCTCGTTCGCATGACCATTCTGAAGGACAGACAAGGTCCAGGACGAAGGATCTGAATAAGAACATCAGCATCATCGGACAAGGGACCCTTCTCCTACTCACTCCCTGCTGCCCACGTCTCCTTATCTCCATCCAACACTCACTTTCCTCTATACGGGATCCTTCATCATCCCTCGGCGACCCCTCACTCACCCCTCAGTGGCCATTCTCCTTCCCAACGGCTCCTTCGCTCCCCATAACAAACCCTTACCTCATCTCAGCAGCCGCACCCTTCCCGTCAACGGCCTCCACCTCCTCCTCCTCCTCCTCCTCCTTCTCCTCTTCTCTCAGCAACTCTCATCCTCCCGTCACCATTCATGTCCCCCTCACAGTCCCCCTAAGTCTTCTCAGCATACCCTCATTTCCCTGGAGACCCCTCGCCTCCCCCTCAGCGCCCCTTCCCATCAGCTGCATCTCACCTCCCCTCAGCGCCCCACTCCCATCAGCAGGCCATCACCTCCCCTCAGCGCCGCCTCACCTTCATACTCCCTACGCTCGTTCCAGGCGCTAATTGCTACAAGGCCGCACAAAAGTTTTTTCTCTGCTCTGCAACATTAACTCTGCAGCCGGGGGGCACAGGCCCGCTACCCCCACCCCACTGCCACAGACCTGTGGGGGGTCTCTGTGTCTGTATCCGTGTCAGTTTATACCCGGCTGTCGACATCTGTCTGTACGTTTCTCCGTGTTTAGTGTGTCTGTGTCTGTCTGTGTGCGCGCGCGCGTCTGTTCGTATGTCTGTATTCGTGTGCGTCTATACTTGTCCTCGTGACAAGGTGCGGATGTGTCTGTCTCTCCCTCCACGTGTCAGTTCGTTCATATGTCTGTCTCCCTCACACATATGTCTGTGAGCGTGTCCGTAACTTTCGTCCGTCTGTCTGTCTGTCTGTCTGTCTGTCTGTCTGTCCGTCCGTCTGTCGTTCTGCCTGTGTGCCTGTCTGTCAACCTGGTTGTCCCCTGGACGCCCTGGAAACGCTGCCGTGAAGAAGGTACGTCAGTCTTCCCTTCGACCTCCCCCACTCCTGCCACATATATCTCCAGGAGGAGGAGGAGGAGGAGGAGGAGGAGGAGGAGGGAGGTGCGTTTGTTTCCTTGTGATGTCATCCATGAGAGGAGAGGGGGAACAGGAGGGGAGAGAGAGAGGGAAAGGGGAAAGAATGAAGAGGGTGAGGGGTGGGTGGGTGAGGGGAGGCGAGTGGAGAGGAAGGTGAGGAAAAGAGGTGGGTGAGGAATGACGGCGGGGAGAGCGTGAGGGGAAGGGAAAGGTTGTGAAAAAGAAGAGGCTTAGGGGATGGGAAGGAAAGAGTGGGGAGAGAGGTGGATCGATGATGGTATACAGGAGAGGAAGAAGGAGAAGTGAAGGAAGAGAGAGAGAGAGAGAGAGAGAGAGAGAGAGAGAGAGAGAGAGAGAGAGAGAAGAAAACACTGAGGTTGGCATCGAGTGGAAGAGAGCAAGGAGTAGAGAAAGCGTGCTGGAAAAGGGCAGGGCGATGGGACAGAAGCAAAGGATAAGACGAAGGATGAGAAGAGCTGAAGCTGAAGACTGGGATGGAATGGAAAGGACAAAGCAAGAGAGAGGGGCGGATGTGACAGAGGAAAGCTAACACCGAGCGTGAAGGGCGTGAGGGAAATGGGAGAATAAGGAAACCTGGAGAGAAATGAGCGAGGTAACACGGACGTGGGAAGAGGCAAAATGGAAGGAGGAGAAACGAAGAGAGCGTAAGTGTCGGGGAAGAGCACTTTCAGACGTCTCCCGTCTTGAGCTAGAGCCATCGCGTCAATTCCCGCAGACTTTTTCAACTGACTGAAAGAAATCACAGCCCTTTGTGTATATATATATATATATATATATATATATATATAAGACAACTGAAGAGATGACATGATTGAGATACTTGATTGCCACTCTTAGGTCGATTCGACCCTTGAATGAAACAAATCACATCAAAAAACAAAATATCTTACAGTTGGGAAGTGAGAAAATCTGCAAATAGAGGGAGGTTTAAGATCCAATCCCCCTCGGAAATAAACCGAGTCTTGCCACACATATTCCGTGTGAAATAAGTTTTCTCAAGAGGGATATTCCCGGTGCCTGAGGGAACACGGTGTGCGTAGCGTGGGGTAGCGGACCATAGGCCGAGTCCAAGCCTAAGGCTCTCCAGACAGCATCAAGTTAACGGCGACGTGGGACGGAGGCGGCGCTGTCCTCCCCACCCGCCCACAAAACCCACCACCACTCCGCCGCCTTCCGAGCGGACGGCGCAACACGGGAAACCCACCACGACACACCCGCCGCGGCGTATTCATCTCGGCTCTGGATACTTCGCTACTGACGCCCGTGCTCGACCCAGTCGATAAAAAGGGACTATCTCTCTCTCTTTTTTTTATCATTCCATCATTCAAAATTCTGAAAAAAGAGGAGGAAAACAAAAAAATTAGGACACCAATTTACTGATGGCGAGTCCCCAGTGAGGGTAAGAGACGTGCTCGGGAGGGGGAAAAAAAAAAGAGGCAGATAAACGCCGGCGGAATAGAAATGCGTAGCGCGTTATATCCTGTTATGGCAGGCGTGTTGACGTGGCCTTAAAAGGGAACGATCGCCCTGACGACCGTATCTTCCAAACTCACCAAGATTCAATTTACGAACTTCCTAATAAGTGAAAAAGAAACCGTACTAGAAAAAATAAAAGCTATAATTTTCGGCATCATGTTACCGCCGCTGTTTAATAAGTAATATTCTTGAGACTACTTCTGTGGCATTTAGTATGGTATGCCGCAGGAAGAACGGTGGATCAACTACATTTCTAAGTTGAATGCCAGAGACTGAGATAAGATGCACATTAGAGAAATCTTTCTCTTTCAACCAGTACACAACTGGAGGAGGAGGAGGAGGAGGCCATCGCCAAAAGTAGTCTCTCTGTCTGCATTACATCTCTAAAGCCGTCACTAACTGAGCCGTATCTACAGCTGTCTAATACTGGAAACAGACACGTGGTACCATACATCCGTTGCCCTTATGTCATAACACGTCTCTCTAATACGAGTCTCTCTCTCTCTCTATTTAGACAATAATCTCCCCACTAAGACCTGAAATTCTATCAAAACTAAACTCTCCCCACAGAGGCTAGACTCCCCTCCCCACACCTAAACTCTCCCAACTGTGGCTAGACTCCCCTCCCCTAACTTAAACCCTCCACACTACAGCTAGACTCCCCTCCCAAAACTTAAACTCTCCCCACTGTGGCTAGGCTCTCCTCCCCAAACCTAAACTCTCCCCACTGCGACCAGATTCCCTCCCCTCCCCCTCTCTTCCTTTCCCCCTACTGCCACCCGCTTCCCCCTCCCCCTCTAGACTTTCCCCTCGTACCAACAGACTCTCTTCCCCGCTCCCCCACCCAGCCAACCCCTCCCCACCCTCTCTCGCATCTACAAAATATCTGGGCAGCAAAGTTAAGACGTGTACTCCGGTATGATATATCAAAAATAGTTGGGATGACCGGATCAAACTCATGTAATTCGGGAAATAAATCCTCACTCATCAGAGTCAAAAGAAAGACAAAACGTTGATAAAACAAATAATAATCATCGTTGGTGGTAAATATGAGATCCATAACATAAATGCCAAATAAAGAAAAGAAAAAAGTACGCAACAACTACTGCTGGAAAAAAAAAAATTTGACTCCCAAAGAATGAGCTGCTCTAAAGGAAAATATATATATATATATTCCAACAAAACCGCACGGTGAGGAGAGGGAAAGGCGCTCACGTCAGCAAAGAAGGGATGTCTAAAGCAGACACTGACGACGGCCAACTTCAATATGTCAGAGAACTACTGACCACCGATGCCCCAGCACAACCATGGGAAAAATGAGACGCTTAAACTAGAAACACGGGACCGGGAAGCATCAAGGGCGCAACAAAAGGGTCCCGTGGGAGGCAAACAAGTCATCAGCCGGAAAAATAATAGCTCTTTATAGGGTTAATAAACTGTGAGGTCGGCAAACAAAAGCTCGTTCTGGGAGGAAACAAAATACCACGCGGTAAACACTAACCCGCGCTGCAGGGAATAAAACATCAGGCATGTAAACATCCCGCGTGTCAGGCCCATTATGGAAACACCTTTTTACGCCAGACCTCAAAAGGGGGAGCCACTGCTGACCCTACGCACCTCTTAAACAATCCTGTCTCGGGTGGAAAATGGAGGGGCAGTGCACATAAAACACACCGTGCAGAATGCTTTAATATAATGATATACACTATGTGCAGCATGCTTTAGTATAATGATATATACTATGTGCCTTCATATCAAAGACACAGTAAGCGTAATACACCATGCAGTGTCCTATACACATCTGTATGCCGAAGTATTACAAAATGCCACACTTGCGGCGGCAGACGTAGGTAAAGAAGGGGCAACCTCTCCCGCCTGACTCGACCGCACTCTTGGTTCTCACGCTTCAAGGTGATGGTGTTGTTGACGCCGATGTGTTCAGCGGGGCGATACACCCATTCACTCGGCGTGCGTTCTGTACACCTGCCGCACATTTCCGCACCAGTGTGCTTACACGGCCGTAGCACCCCACGTCTCGGGACTGGGTAATTGGGCCAGGCGTGCTGTAACAGGTGGCGGGCACGCCCAAGGTCGGGGAACCCGGCTGCTGCAGGGGACTGGGATGTCGCTACAGCTCTTACAAGCACAGAGGGAGGAGGTGAGGCTGATGTTGGATGCGTGGGGGCGAGACAGACACAGAATGGTAATACAAGGGAAGGACGTGTAAAGAACAGAGAACTGAGATTAGTTTAATCCCCATGAGCACGAAGGTACGACTCTTTAGCAAGAAATCTACGACCACATCCTATGATGGCGTGATCTCTACATTACCCCTTCAAGATTATGTCAATGGCCACAACATCATACCCAGAAGTCGTGCCGACGTAGTCAAGGGATTAAACGAAGGAAGTTTCACTGTTCTCTCTCTCTCTCTGACGAAAGCAAACACACACACACACACACACACCCAACAAACGAGAGAGAGAGAGACAGGGAGCGAGGGAGACTTCCCTAGTCGCTAAACTTTCTGTCTGGTGTGGGGACGTGGATGCAGCGACGATAGGCGGGGGCGTGTGTGCGTCGTTGGCTGTAGGAGGTGTGCAGCGTCCCGGGTGCGGTGGATCTCCCTTCCGTGCTCTGGCTCATGGTTAACGCACCACCCTGCCCCGGACCCGCCCTCGGCACGCGTCACTCACCGGGAAAATGCTGGCGTGGCGCATCTGTTCCGCCGGCCATCACGTCGCTGCGACAGAGTTGTTTTGGCCTGCCTTAAGCACCCGGACACGACATCCGGGGCAAGAAGGGACCCCGCCAGTAGCTCACTGCCAGACGCCGGGAGATTACGGTGAACTCCCAAAGTCGCGGTCCCATGTTTGTACCGTGGGAAGCCACAGGTGAGGGACTGGAAGATTATGATGGTCCGTGGAAGTCTATAGCCAATCGCGCTTCACGGAGGAAGTCTTCAAGCCAAAGACTGAGACTGCTCCATGGCCAAAGGCTGACGACTTTGAAGATTCCCCTGCACAACTGCCAGGATTTCCCTCAAGAACAGTAAGGGGGCGAGTTTGCACGGGGTCAGATGAAACAACTTCTCCATTTCATTCAATTTCCTTCGCGGCCAAAGGTTTATTTGCCTCGAAATAACATTTTCATGAAGAAAACATCAGAGTATCGTTCATACATTACAAAAGTACAAGGTACTTGCACCTTTCAAAGGTCCACTTTCTTTCGATCCAATACTTCATTTCAAATATTAATGTTTCAATAAAAATACAATGGGAACTTAAAGAGAAACTGGCATTTCTTCTGTTATCGTTCCTCCGACAAAACAAATCCATTCAAGAGTTGCCAAGAAATACATTTTGCTTACGAAATTCTCCTTTTAAAATACCTCTGTTAGCTTTTAGAGAGAAAGAGAGTGAGACAACGTATATGTTGGAAGCGGAAATAAATGCAGTAGGAACTGCATTTCACGCTAGAATGCACCTTTAAAAATACAGCAACTAATAGCTACGCCCACGCTAAACAGGGAAAACGGAGTTCTGGGGTACAAGCAGGCACTTCGCAAAAGAGATAAATGTGTAAAGTTAGATATACACGTAAGGATGGATATACACAAACATCTGGATAAATATGGCACTTTAACTGCTGGATATATACAGCTCAAGACAGCCCTAGCCAGACGGATATGGATAAATCTCACAATCAGAATAGGTAAGAGATACAGAAATCAATAACTTACTTATGCATGGCGTTAACTACACAGGATGATTGGGGGAAAACAGAGTAAACGCAATGATACAATCCAGTCATTTATTTATCAGTGGAAAGAAAAAGGGGGCTAACATTTACCCTTGACAATGAGGAATGTGATTATGGTACGTACAGAGACGACGGAAGTTAAGGCAGTGTGCAATAAGTTAAAAGAAAATGCAGATAAAGAGACACATATTTAGTTAATACAATACAAAAATGAACAGACAATGATATGTGGTGGAAAGCCGCACGAAGATCACGAGGAGAAAAAAAATCACAGAAGCCTTGGGCGGCTCGTGTGGGCAACCGATCCTCATGATGCTGGATCCGATCTAGTGTGAGAGGAGGAAGAGAGAAATGGCATATGAGGGAGCAGGGAAGGGAAGGGTAAGAGTACATTGCGGGTGGAGTGACAGCCACAGGCTGAACTTGGTTTGTACTCAACGAAGACGAAAATAACTTTTCTCAATAACTATATCCCTCGAAGCCCTGCAGCACTCCTCGCTTAGTCACGTCTCACGTCCTCACATGCTGAGCCACACTCCTTCCGTGGGGTTCTCTCTCTCTTCCCCACCTCCCTTCTCGTCCTCCATCCTATCCTCTACTCCGCCAGGTGCTCCATCACGCCCCAAATACCCACCGCCTCCAAGTACACCTATGTAACTGCAGCATATCAAATGTTCCTTCCAGAAACACCTACGTTCTAGTGAGCCGCGTCAAACCTTCTGAGTACGGGAACTGTCCTCAGTGCATCAACAGTAACCGAAACTCAACACTAAAACTGTCCTCTCTCACTCGCTCACTCTCAGTCCAGGCGTATACAAAATGGACCTAAGCTACTACCAAAACAGTTTCATCCTACCATCTAAGTCTTGCTCGGTGCAGCACACGCCTACAACACCTTCTCAAGATCTCACCACCATACCCCACATTAAGTACCGTCTTCTGGGAATAAACTCTTATCATAAACCTCGCATCGCAGTTCAGCGTTAAGTCCTGTCTAATAACCAATCCCCTGGAACCTCCTGCTTCCTATATCAATGTTTCCTAAACACTCGAGTCATAAACTCCCTCGCCCTCACCTTCTTCAAGGTGCTTTACTGCAAGCGCTCTTGAAACTCTATTCAAGACCTCCCTGAAAATTTGATAAATCCTCAGAAAACTGCTTTGAATCTCCTTGAGACCCTGAGAGCCTCCCCGAACCCTACTAGGATTTTTCTAGATGTTTTACTCAAAGCCTCCGAAAATTCTGGTTCAAACTTTTGCCGAGTCTTCTGGAAACTCTTTTCGAAGCCTCCTGGACACTTCACGCAGAGCCTCTTGCAAACCCGGCTTAAATCCGCCTTGCAATACTGCTCATATCCCCGTGACCCTCCCGTCACTGTCTCCATAAAATTCTCCCAGAAAATTCCCGGAAACGGCCCGAGTCTCCTGGATATCTTGTCCAGACCTATTTGGAAAGGTAATCCTGAGCCTCCTAAAAATCCTTCTCAGACACAACGCTGACCAAAGCCTACTAAAATATCATAAAACACCTCGAAACGCTCAACAAATCTCCACAGAAACCCTCATCACCCTTCCCACAAACTCAATCGGAACTTCCTCTTAACTCACGTCAAGGCCTTGTGGAAACTCAAGACAAGAGCCTCTGGGGGAACTCTGGTGAAAGTTTTCCGAAAATTCTGGAGAACGTCTTCTGGGAACTACCATGAAGGCCTTCTGGAAGTTCAGGTCAAAGTCCCTCCTTGTAATGAAACTGAAGGCAGAGCCTCCTGGAAACGAATTTAATACCCAAGACCCTCTTGGAAAACGAAATTCAGACACAAATCCCATGGAAACTGGAGTTCAGACTCCTGGAGACTAAGAGCACATTCTCCTGGAAACAAAAGCCTCCTGAAAGCTTGGATTACAGCCTCATGGAAATTCAGGTAAAGTCCCCCACCCACACCCCCTCCCCTTTGGATACACAGGTCACTGCCCCTTGAAACTCCAGCCAAAGCCCTTTGGAACCTATTCTCTTATTGCAGGAAATCCGATTCAGGGCTTCTTAGAAACTTAATTCGGGTCGAGTGAAAGCCGATTCACAGCCTCCTAGAAACACGCAGCAGAGCTTTCAATAAAATCAAAACAAAGCATCCAGGAATGTCACAGCAAATCTACGCCTCCTAGGGTCTCTCCGAGCAAAGGACCCTCAAAGTCCAAAGCAACAGCAACAACAGACAGCCTAACTGACTAGTACTATCTGTTACCTGGTACGAGGGAGATGCCGCGGGGGCAGAGGATGTTCCACACCTTTAATGGTTTTCAAGAGTAGCAGGGCCAATCCTATCATCTTCTCTGCTATGGCAACTGTAGTCTTGCTCTAACCCTCAAACGTTAGATGATTTCAAATCATCACCCATTAGTGTCACTTGTAATCTCACCTCTTTTTCCCTTACGTTCATGATTCGCTTTTCTATTTTTACTAATAATGAAGACGAAAATTCTACCGCTTAAAAATTCTACGTAATGTCTGACTGGCATACCACAGTGTATGAAGACTTTTTCAAGCATTCCGCTCACCTTGAGAAAGCCGCAACATCCGAATATGTCCAACACACCAGTAATTCCCTTCCACAGTGTCTCTCTCTCTCTCTCTCTCTCTCTCTCTCTCTCTCTCTCTCTCTCTCTCTATATATATATATATATATATATATATATATATATATATATATATATATATATCTTTGTTTCTTTCTCCAGTTAGAACATCATCTGTCTCATAAATACGAATGTGTTGCAAATGTGGACAGCTTGCTACCTTTCCTGTTCATCGACCTAGTAAATTCTCACTGACACAGGGTAGCCACTGTGCGGCATTTGATTCATCGTTTATTCCTCCCACCCCCTAGTAAATGCGTTTGTTATTGGGGGCGAATTTGCTGACTTCCCCCACACTTTGTTTTGCTGCGAGGGAGCGTGTTATGGCAGCTATATTCATTTGTACTTCCATTACGTTCTGGCCCAGGTAAAGCGTACGGGGAAACTGCAGCGTTACGAATCAAACCTTTATTGTTTGTGGGTACCGAGCTCAGGTGTTCCCCTTTATACTGTGTTTCCACGCGTGCTGATACACGATGAACATCTTCATCCAAGCTACGTTACGTCCTAGAAGGTACTGCTGATCCTACTCCTCGTCTACTCCAGGCCAGCTTCCAGTCCCTGCATCTTGTCGGTTTACTATCTACTCTCTATATTTGCTCCTTTTTTTGGTGCATCCATAATTGCCAGTTCAGGAGAGCTGGAATATCCCATGTGGATGTTGAGCCTCTGTTGAGGACATCTCCCATGTCGGTAAAGGCATTTTTCATGGGGTTATGTCTCTCTCTTACTGCCTTTTCACCTGGTGAAGTAGAAATTCTAGTTTACAAAACTGGCTCTTTCAGTGATGGCTGGCACATCTGGTTGTAAACTACAACGATCCCCAGTAATTCGTGCTTTGAACGAGTGGGGCGATGCTTTCCAAGTTGGGGATACCTGCAAAGGCCCAGTGAGCTTTAAAACCTCCTCTGCAAAAAACGGTACGATCCTAAAACAAGACGTTACGACCCTTGAGTACGACGACCTAGCCTTTGATCCAACCCTTAGGGTTCGGGTCAAAGGCCAGCACAATCATACCCAAGGGTCGAATGGTCGCGCCACAAGGGTCGTGGTACTTTGTGCCTTCATGCCCAAGGATCGTACCGTGGTGGTCCAGGTGTAAACTAGATGCCTATCTGTAGTAACTACAGCACGCAGTCTGGGCTTCGTGTATAACTGCTTCTCCTGTACTGATACTTCTGCGTTACCTCACATTAGCCTCCCCGACATTCATCGACGATGCTCAGGCATTACTGACATCCTCGTTATCGCTTTGATGTACTTCATTATCTTTAGTAGTGTTCACATCTGTCAGGCTATCTACTGCATCTTCTCTCCTGCATCCATCATCTTCTCCCATTTCACGGTCTTAAATCTTCTTCTCTTAGCCTCTTCGATTCCCTTATTGCGTGCTTCCCCTTTGAAATCGACAGTCTCGGTGCCAAGACTGTCACAGTCTGGAAGAAGACTTGTCTGTCCTAGAGGTCCAAGTTCATGCATCTGTCTACAGACTGAAGGTACTGGTTGAGGCCTCACCTCACCTTTAGTTCTGTCTCTCCTTGACAGATGCTTCCTATCGTGCTAATTCCTGAAACCATTTCCCTTCGTTTTTTTCTTTTCATCAGTCACTTTCCCCGCTTTCTTCCTCTCCCTTTCTCTATTCCTTATATTTCTCACTCCGTTTCGCCTCCCCTTTCACAAACCATCTTCCTCTGCGTCCACCGCCTCCACTTGCTTTCCTTATCCCTTCAATCTCACTTCCTCTTCCTTAGGACCTCACTCGCCCTCTTCTCGCCCAAACATTTGACACGTGGTCACGTAGCCTGCAGGAGACGTCTTCCGGGAACCATTACCAAGTGTGAGTGTGTGCTGCCCTGGCCACCACACTCACTGGTCTCGGACAGTGGGGAACCATCTGACAAAAACACTGAAGGAAAAGAAAAAAAAAAAGAAAATCCTTCTAACAAGTTTTCGAATGTTATTGAATTCCTTCTTTAAATATTTCTAGAGCCAAACTACCAACGGACGGAAAGCAATACAATCTTGTCAAGGACCTTCCCGCTTTCTCTGCTCCTGAATGGAGTGCAGCCTCGGAGCTGCTGGAGCCTTATAAAAAGGAGTCCTGGAGTTATATATATATATATACATATATATGTACATATCCCTGAGATAGGAGAGAAAGAAACGCTGTCAACGTAACTCCTGCGTATTGCACGGAACTATGAGGGCTGAAGATACCCTTCTCCTGTATAACTCTAAAAGAAGAAACAGAGGAGGGAACCAAGCAAGGATATATTTCTTCCAAATCTCATGCGTCTAATCCTAACGCTACCTTGCTCACGCAGGAAACAGGAGACACAAAAATTATATAAATACATATATATATATATATATATATATATATATATATATATATATATATATATATACATATATATATATA
>JAYMFT010159292.1:0-12459 GCA_038088735.1 Panulirus argus | reverse complement strand
CTTCCTCCTGTATGTACATCAGAGCTTTCTTGTGAATTCGGTATGGGTGAAAGAGAGAGAGAGAGAGAGAGAGTCCCCGGACTCCCGACTGCAAGTGGTGACTCCGCGAGCGACCAGTCACCTTCGACAAGGTCGTATCATCGTCTGGGAACGAGGAATTAGTAAAGAGTCCCAGTTCATCCTGATCCTGCGCGGAGCGCAGCAAGGACGCTACTGGTAAAATAAAGAAGATGAAGAAGAAGAATAGGGATAAAAAAAAGTATTTTGAAGGACTGTTGAATGTCTTTGGATGTTTGAGATCTGGCTGTTTGAGACGAGGTGTCTTCCGAAGAATCTAGCTCTACTGTTTCTTCTTGATCCTGCCAGTCCCACAGTGCTGTCCTAGCCCTTCGTCACTCCCCGTCTCTGCACATCCTAACGCTTATGCATCTCCTCACCCACGCCTCACAGACCTCCTCTCTTTTCCCCTCAGTTCCTTCCCTCCTCCTCTTCTTACTTCCTTCTTATTTCCTCTCAGCCACGTCGTCTCCTCCTCCTCCTTCCTTCCTCCGTCAGCCCCCCTAACTTGATCAGCGCGTCCCGCCTAGGGAAATGAGAAGCTACATAGAGGATGAGTCCCTTTGACGCTGGCCTGGCCTTGCTCTAGGCGCCCTGGGTCTCGCCCAGGAGGGACGGGTCAGAGGTGAACCGACAGACGCAGAAGGAGGAGGAGGAGGAGTTGGAGGGAGTCGAAGTAGACGCTACGGACCACTCGCTCGCTCTTACCCCCACGCAGAGGAGCACCCATGGCACTAGTTCGACAAAGGGGAGTCGTCTTACACACAAAAGCCAATCTGGGTAACCGAACAAACCCCTTGTAAGGTAACGAAATTGTGAGGAAAGTTAAGCCAGGCGGGGTCTGGATGCGACAACGGACCGCCCCACCCCGACGTCATCTGTTGTAGAGACTCTCCAGGTCCTCGAGCCAGTAACTAACTCGCTGTCGAGGGCGGCGCCGCGCTGTCTTTGGGCGCCGGAAGGCACGCGCCGGAGGTCCTCGAGTGAGAGAACCCCTTCTCTCGACGCCTCCTGTGAGGGAATTCGCGCCTCACTATCCCCCCCCCCCCCGGACTCTCGACCCCAAAGAGCCACTCCACGACTAACTAACGCCCCCCCCCCCCCCACCCCCCTCCCCCCTCCTACTATCTGGCTCTCTCTCGCCTGTCGACTCGAATCCAACGACTCTGGTTAACGACCAGGGTCAACGAAACCCCCCCTCGGGTCACTCGTCGATGAGAAATCCAACGCTTGGTTCAACGAGTGTGTACACAAGAACTCCGTCTTAGCCACCAAGCGTTTGGCTGAACCTCTCACCACTTCCTGTCTCAACGTCTCCAACAATTCTGACCGTAAGTCAATAACTCTTTCGTCAAACAATTTCTTAATTCTCAGGCAAAAGAAGGGATTCTCAGACTGTACAACAGCAATGAGAAAAAATAATAATAATAACAAAAATACTACAACTACTAATAATAATAATAACCAAATAACGCAACCCAGTCTTGGGTAGCACGCAACCGTCTTCTTTCTTTCTCTTGATTAGGTAAACAAGACTAAAGAGAGGCTTCCAGGCCTCTTGAGAGGCCGTGAGCCTGGCCAGGTCCCGGAAGGCAACCGTCCTCGCACGACCTCGGCGATCCCACCCCAGCTGATGACCTCAAACAGACCCCCCACTTGGCTGACCGCCTGAACGGGCCTCCCCCGTCTGACCACGCCGAAGATAAGCTCTGACAGCTTAACGATCCGTCTGGCGAAGATAGGAACATCCCACGCGACTTCAACTGAAGGCAGACGACCTCAAAAACGGGGGCAAGTCCAGCGGACCCCCCAAAATATGGCCACTTGTTGACGACCTGACCAAATCCACAGTCACGACCACACACAAAGAACGAATATGGAGACGACCACCGAGACGCAGAGACGACCATCCAGACGACACGTTCAATACGGTCTACGTGAGAGGCGGGTCTGGAAGAAGACCACGAACATGGCGCGACTTCGTGGTCTTCCTGAATCCGTCCTGAACGCAGGTCTTAAGAATGCTCACACACTATCGTCTTGAGACGCCCACAGCATATGGCTAACATTACCAGAAATAAAGCTTATATTGAAGGTGTTCAAAGGAGCTGTACTGAGTCTCCAAGCTAAATGGTGACTCTTGTACGAGGAGATCAACCTCCTGGAATAGCAACTGTTCTCTGGACACAATCCACCTGGGGAAGTGGCAGCTGTGGGTGCTTAAGGCTCATTGCTCTCTGTACCCATAATATATCTGTCCTCTGCTATTTGCCACTAAGTAATTATGGGGTACAGAGATGCGGCAGCCATATCTTTCGAAACAACTTGATAACGATAAGAGTTAAGGCTACTATAATCTAATCTACATCAGTAGCATCTGCTGAACAAAAGTATACAAGAGGAGAGACATTCCTTCAAGTCCTTTCTGGGATCCTTCAGCTAAGAGTTAGCCTATCTACCGCCACTCGGCAGACGGCCAAGCAAAGATTGTATGGAGACACAGATCTCCTCATGGAAAAGGATGCAGACTGGAGGAGGAGTGCTCAAGACATGACCGTCAACGGGGAAAAAATATACAGGGAAATACTTTAGAGGGAGAGAAGAGGAGTGCGAGGATAGAGCTACAAGAATAAAATAATTCTAAACTTGAATGAAGTTTATATCCATGTAGCTTAAGACTTTAATATAGTCTCGACTCTGAGGGTGGAACATCACTTCAGCACTCCTGCGTCAGGAAGGAAGTACTTCCCTGGGCGGCTGGCGTCTTCAGTCTAATGACTCCGAGTGTGCAAGATGGTTCCCGGCCATCACTTCAACACTCGTACGTCGGGTATGCTTTGATGAAAGTAACGAGGCCTCAGCATAAGCAGCCGATCCACTTGTCTACCCCATGTCTTCGGGGGTTGTTCGAGATCCGGGCACCAGGCGTCAGCTAGGTGTGTGTATAACCACAGGTGTGGTGTCCCCTTACTAACACCTCCTTCGGGGAACACCACCGACGTACTCAGCGCGTCTGGAGCCGACCCTGCAAGCATGATGAGGATTCCCTCCTCCTCCCTTCTCCTTCTTCTTCCCACGACAAATATCGTTCTGGAAACGAACTCCAGGCGATCTTCTGGGATGTCTCTTCACGTAGCTACGCCTGTCACCAGTACCTGTGAGAGCTAGAGAGGTCTCTAACTGACGCGTGTGTGTGTGCGTCTGAGGTCCCTCACTCTTCAGTGACACTGCCACCGCGGGCACTCCACCACCCTGGCACTGCTCGGCACACCTTTCACTGCAGGCTCACTCACGGTAACTCCCGCCTTCACCAGCTACTGTCAGTGCCTTCCCAAGTACACAGTCGCAGATATGGCTGGCCAAACACCTGTGTGGACAAATTCGCAAGGTTATTCCCTGAAGACGTCTCTCTCGAGCCAGTGCCTTGTGTCGCCACCTTCGCCAGCGGCTGGGTAAATGTTCGCTCGGGTCCAGGAAGGTCCGTGTGAGGTCGGTAGGACTGACGACCTGTCACAGGACTCTGGGAAGACCTTTTTGTGGGTCCTCCAGGACACTGCAAACCAAGAATTAGCAGAGCCTGAAGAAGGAACTGTCTGTACTTCTCCTAAGTTCTAAATCTCATATTAACTACCTCGACCAAATCACCAGTGCTAATAAGACAAAAAATGTGTACGGACTGTATAAGAGGAACGCCAAATATGCTTCAGGGCATCTAACGTTTACGTCCCTTGGCGCTACACTGTTTTGGAAGTCACTGTTAGCAGTCGTGAATATTTCTAGATCTATTCCTTCTTATCTGCATGAATTCCCAGAGTGTTCAGCACAATCCTTCACGAAGAAAAAGAGACACCTATCGTGTTACATCCACTGTCGTCCAGTTCTCGTAACAGGGCTCAAACACACCAACGCCAACATCCAACAGCTTCTGTTGACATATCAACAGAACAAACGAGTTAACGAAGTCCAAAAGCGTCTGTTTCCTGGAAAATCAGTCGGCTGCTCGTCTCAAAGCCTCGGAGCTAGTAAGAGAGAGAGAGAGAGAGAGATACGTCGCCATTACCGGTGTGTGTGTGTGTGTGCCACTGTAGTCCCTAGAGGGTGGAAAAGCACACACGACCGTGACGAATTCTCGTCCTTAGAGGCACTCGAGTCCTACCACCTTCCTGATCCCGAAGGGTGAGGATTTAAAGTACATAACTTGAACCTCCTTAAAAAAAAAACTTTTAAGTTGATTTTAAGGGTCTTTTGACGTAGCGAGAGAGGCTTCCGAGTGGAAAACTTGGGACTTGGTCAACAAAGTTTCCAACTTATCGAACTGAAAGTTACAATATAAGCTTCGCTGTGGTTCCACCAAGTGGGTTCGGCTTAGGGGTAATAAAGAGACTACGTCAAGTTAATAAAGAGGTATATTCTATTATGGACGTAACGAAGGTGTGACCACGTCTGAAACAGTAAGCTTCAGCTTTCTGAAGCTGTGTGTGTGTGTGTGTGTGCGTGTCTGTGTGTGTGCGTGTGTGTGTGTGTGCGTGTCTGTGTGTGTGTGCGTGTCTGTGTGTGTGTGTTCAGCCACCGGGAGAAGACCAAACATGAGACCTCGTCAAGTCAACATCATATGTCCAGGCTCGTGTCGCTCTCGCTACTCAGGGCCCCCTTGGTCGATGTCATCAGTAATCCCTCTCTCCCCCCCTATTGGGGGCCCCCCCCCCTTACCCTCCCCCTCCCTCCGGGTGAAGGTTGAGGGAGGGAGGGGGGGGGGGGTGATGGACTCCTCCAGCCACCCCCACGACGTAATGCCGCCCAGGAAATGAAAACATAAAAGTCCCCGTCATACATCGCGAGTCTGAGCCGACGACTAAAAAGTTATCCAATCTCGGTAATGTCGCGTTATCCTTCCTTCCCTCCCTCCCTCCTTCCCACACACACACACACACACACCAGGAACCAATAAGCCCAGTGGTCCAGGTATCAAGACAAGGGGTATGTCAATATACGCACAACCCGGACTTAGCGTCCTGATATACGCAAGAACACACCCGCCCGCTCCAGGTGCGGGTGTGTCTTGCGGTCAACTGCGACCATTCTTCTGCTGAGGACCTTATGGTAAACATCCCCTTTGTGTATAACGACCAGCGGTATACAACGGCCGCTTCTGTACAATGTACAAGACACATGGGTCCCACGAGTGTAGAACTCCCTCCCCGTACAGTACGAGAGATGGGGCCCCACCAGTGTACAACTCCCTCCCCGTACAGTACAAGAGATGGGGCCTAAACGAGTGTAGACCTCCCTCCCCGTACAGTACAAGAGATGGGGCCCCACCAGTGTACAACTCCCTCCCCGTACAGTACAGGAGATGGGGCCTAAACGAGTGCAGACCTCCCTCCCCGTACAGTACAAGAGATGGGGCCCCAAGAGTGAAGAACACCTCCCTCCCCGTACAGTACAAGAGACGGGGCCCCACCAGTGTACATAAAACTCCCTCATCGTAAAGAACAAACAAGTAAATATTTATCTATAATTATCCCCGGACCAGTTTCTATGAAGGAGTCCCTTTGTTACCCGCGACCTCTTCCTAAAAGGCTCTTGCTGCAGCCCAAGGCCGAGCTACTTTCAGTACCAGGGGAATGTAGACTCCTTTTTTAAAGAGTGAGACGTTTTCTTTGGCGAGACTCTTTCTCCCAGGGACACAGCCTTGCCAAAGGTGACCTTTCACTCGATGTGTATAATAACCTCTCGCAGGCGGAGCCCGGCAGCACCAAGAGGTAATTACGAACAGGTAATCAGAGACAGGTAATCATATATGGGTAATTACAAAGAGGCAATCGGTAATCACAGTCATTTCAGGCATTAGGGTTGTCTAAGTCAGTCTCGTAAGTCTTGGAAACTGTACACCTACCTGTTCTGTACCCATGTCTCGTCTTCATCCCCCCCACCCCCACACCCACACCAACCCCCAACAATCCCCCACGTCAACCTTCTACCCCCTCAACCACAGCTGTGACACGAATAGCGAAGACCACGAAAAAAAAAGAAGGAGTCGTAGTTCGCGAGTATAAAAAACCCCCCCTTGAAACGCGGTTCGTAACTGGCTGGCACCAAGCTAGAGAACCGGCCACGCCGAGGGTCTGTTCTGACGGCGAGGTGCGTACCTAAGTAAATGAGAGAGAGGGGCTGCGGCTCCGCGGCCGACTGGAATCACCTCGGGTGGAAACAAGGCACAGCCAGGCCCGGTAATTACCTTCAATGGCCTCGTTATGTGTGTATGGGAGCCGTAAGACTGAGACGGAGGTGTGGTCATAAAAGTGTGAGCCAAGCTAGTCTACTACCGCATTATATATATATATATATATATATATATATATTCTATTTCCATTATAGCCGACATGGCACGTTCACAAGACCACCTCAGATGAAAGGTGGAAAGATGACAGGAAAACGGAAAGACAAAAGAGAGAAGAGAATACGACACATGAGGTATCATAACGGTCATTCCTCATATGGCTGACCACGACACAGAAACTATAGGAAGCAGGGGATAAACGCGTGCCTGGGACCTGCGATACACACGTAGACAGCCCACGAGAGCAAGGGGGCCGGAGCAATACCTGTAGAATAGAGAGAGGGAAAGCAACATCAACGGCCGATGGAAAGGGATGAGTGAGGAGACGTGAAAGTGGGAGAAGAGTTTACAGGTCGAAAGGTTTCCAATTGCACTTTGGCTGACGGAAAGGTGTACGAGGAACCATCCTAGATATGAATTGTACTTCAAACTATAGCTAACGAGGCCCACTGTAAGTGCAGTAACTGCTCACAAGGTATTAATTACGACACTTATACAACGTCCCCAGCTTTGGAGAAACAGCTGTTGTGATAATTATCACGTAAGGTTTGCATGATAAGATTGGAAGTAACGGTTATGCCCAGAATCATTTACGCTAGTGAAGGCTTGAATTCTGGTGTTCTGAAAGTGAACAACAGAAAACGAGTGAGATTTAAAGGTAGAACTTGCGGTCTGGTACCACTACTCGTTTTGACCTGGCTGGTGTTTCCCCGTTCCTCGATGCCACAAAGGCTTCGAACTAGGATAGGAAATATGGCCAGGGGGAAAGCACAGGAACGAGTGATAAGGTCCAACAAGGGAGGGACAGCGAGCCTGAAGCGTGTACGGTGGAGGGGTCAGTGTACGACTGAACACGTGATGGACAGAGAAGAATGATCGTAGATAAAGAGAAAACAGGATGCAGGCGATAGTGTTAAACCCTGTGGGACACCACAGTTGAAAGGGTGACAGACGGGGGGAGACGTCGCTCCATTTAAATGACTTCTGCCGCAATGGGACGGCAGGAGAGTAGACTAGACATCAGAGAACAGAGAGGAGGAGAAAAAACAAATAAATGAAGATGACGTATGACGGGAGTTACGGTCTATAACAAATAAGGCTCTTGCAGCACTCGGGAAGCTACCCACGTCCACCGGTCAGGACCACACGTCACAGCTTCAGTAGCTACTGGTGGATAACCGTCGCATCAGATGGTATGACGTGGGTTCGGGAGTTTCACAGAGTTTCCAGAAAAGAAAATGATGAACCGAATCAAAAATTCAACTCTCGTGAGAAAGGTTCATTTGAGACGGTGCGGGTCAGAGGTCACGCCATCAAGCCCAGGGGTCGTTCCACTGAGGCTCAAGGTCGTTCCGGTGCAATCACGAGTCGTGCCGTCGGCTTCAAAAGATTCAGAATGTGTTCAAGGAAACTGTCGGCAACGCTTCGCTCGACACACTTGAATCAAAAAGATCAAACGCCATTAACGTTGAGTCCTTGGAAGCTGAAGACGCCACGTAAGGCAAGCCATCCCTCAAGGGCGAACACATCACCCTGCGCTCGAGTACATCATTAACTTATCCTTTTCCTGTCAACTGTTGAGCCGGAGGGAGAGGTGGGCTGCAGGGGGCGCCTTTTGCTTTCCTCTCCAACCTCGTTATGGGCCATCAGGTCTCCTTGTTATATGCCCTCCCAACGCACACTATTAGCATGAAAACAACACAAAGGGAGGCTATAAGAATCCTTCTAATAATATGGAGTAATACAGGAGGTGGGGAGGGGGTAACATAAAGGAGACTTCCACCGTTGAAAACATTTTACAGAAGTCTCACTATATGCTTTGGAGAAGCGTATAATGAGAAGCAGTGTAACGAGGGGTTCTGAGAAGTACACAATTAAGAGGAGGTTCTGGGAACTACACAGTGAGGTAGTCAACCGACAGCTGGGTAAAGAAGATGGGAGGCGGAGTTAGGAGGATACAGAAAATAAAAAAAACGAGACGTGGTCCATTAGGTTTCACTGGGCCGAGGAGAGCGGTTACAAGAGGTTCATAATTACAAGAGGCTTTGAGAAGTGTATAATGAGCCAGCCAGTAAACAGGTAAAGAAAATGGGAGACGGAGGGTGAAAAGGATACAGAAAAAGGGAGACGTGGTTCGTTAAATTTCCAGAGGCCAAGGAAAGTAGAGTCTGGGAATAACTGGGCAGAAGAAAATATGGAATGGGTGCAGAAAAATAGGGATGGAACAGTAGAGATATTATTAAAGAAATTTTGTGGAAAAGGCAGAGGATTACAGGTGATAGAGGCTTAAAAATCTGTCCATCACAGAAGAGAGAAGAGTTAAGGATGACGTGATCACAACCTTTTCAGTCTTTACACCAATATAGCCCTGCATAAAAAGACTTAGGGATGGAACAACCAAAAAACATGAATAAGAAATTAAGCAAGAAACAAGAAATTAAGCAAGAAACGAGAAATTAAGCAAGAAACGAGAAATTAAGCAAGAAACAAGAAAGTAAGCAGGAAACATAAAATTAAGCAAGAAACGAGAAATTAAGCAAGGAACGAGAAATTAAAGCAAGAAACAAGAAATTAAGCAAGAAACAAGAAATTGAGCAAGACACTTGTAGGAAAAGATGTAAAGAAGTACTTTTCATACTATAGCAGTAGTGGTCGACGGATGGATGGAATAAACTGACTGATGAAATTGTGAATTTGGACATTATATACATAAGTAGATGACGTATGACGCTACAGAATTCTCAAGAAATGGTGTCCCCACTCGGATGTATTAGTAGTATAAGTAAACCCCCCCCCCCTCCTCCCTTCCCCTCCGTCCAGTACAAACAAGCAATTACTCACACACACGTACGTATAACTGGTTGCACACACACACAAACAAATAAACATATACACACACACACCAAACACACACATTCACACACACACACACACACACATTCACACACACACACACACACACACATTCACACACACACACACACACACACATTCACACACACACACATTCACAAGCCTCTGGGGTATATATGAATTTGCCCCTCGCTATTCGCATCCATAAACCCCTCTGTCCCCCCCCCCCAAAGTGGACTTAATTACTGTAATTACCAGAGCTCTGTAATTCCTAGGGCTAGTGGTGAACCCCCTCCCTCCCATCCCCCCGCCGGCAATTACAATTACAATTCAAAGGGGGGTGGAGAGAGAGAGAGAGAGAGAGAGAGAGAGAGAGAGAGAGAGAGAGAGAGAGAAGAGGTCCTACACTCGTAGGGGGGGGGAGGGGGGGGGGCACCACAGCTCCTGCACACTATCCTTTACCCCAAGCCGAAGACTTTTTTGCGCGTAGCGCTCACCGCCGGAAACTTTGCAGGTACTAAGAATGAAGAGCCGTGTGAGTTACGCACATGCAGTCGATCGTCATGTGTACGCGAGGGACAGAAAGAACAGACAGCAGCAACCTGGGCCGTGGTGGATGGAAACTTGACAGCCACTGTAGTGTTAGCTCACAGCGCCAAAGTCACTGACCCATCCGATACTCAGGCTGGTAGTACCTCTCTGGCCGGTGGCTGACTCTATGTGCGTGTGTGCGTGTGTGTGTGTGTGTGTCTGTAATTATTATTATGCATTCTTTGTACTGTATTTATAGGTCAATCTCTCATCCTTGCAATCTCCTCTATCGTCTCTCGCTCGAGCCGCATCTCGCCTCGTCTGAACATCCTCGATAAGCTCAGATCTTGATGGACGGGGTAGACTGAAACCTGGTTCAGTTCAGTGCTTCCAAAGCCCAATTTCCGTCCCTGTCTCTTTCTAAAATCTCCTCCTCACAACTTTCCTGTCTACTCTGATGGATCTGCAATTCCACCACTTGACACAATGAACATACTCGGTGTCCATGTTCCATCCGACAGAGTTGAGTCTAAAGCAGTTTGACTTATCCAGCCTGACCTCACTACTCGACCCACTTGCCCTACGTCTCAACGTTGGTTCACTCTCCCATCTTCTACAGGTATTACTTCGGCTTTGCCCCCCTAGAGCTGGCTCCTCCTGTTCCCCTACCACTAGCTAGACTGCTTATTACTAGGGCAAGCTGCTACATCATACATCTACCATGCAGCCGCTGGCAACTCAATGGTGGGCCGTTTTGATATCTGTTTCTTCCCTTACACATCCTAGCTTTGGAACCCTCAACCTAGCCCTCTCTCATGTCTTTCCAAACTATGACCTGGACCTTCTTTAAGGGCTGGCTTTCCCTTTCCTTCGAATCTCTCTAAAGTTTTTCCTTTCATTAGCCCTTATCACCTACGAAGCAAGGCCTGACCTCCAAGTGCATTTCTGTCCGTGAATCAAGCCTCAGACACTGAAAAGCTGCATGTATGTTATGTGATTAGCATTTGCATATTACTTTGAGATAGTTTTACTCTCGTGTTGTCCGTCTCTCAACCTTGTATATATATAACCATGTCTTTACTAATATGTATATACGTACACACACACACCCTCCAGCCAGCCTCGAGGGGATGACGAACACCTGGGTTGGATGTCTACCGAGTGCCACGCCCAGGGATCCGAAGCCGTGCGGGTTCCGACCCCGGGCTGACTTATGTATACGGGGGATGGACGGCACTGGATGGGACAGGAGGGTGGTGCCTGTCTGTCCGTCTGTCAGTATTGCAGAGAAGGACGGGGAAACCAGCCCTTGGACGGGACGGGACGGGACAGACAGGAGGGTGGTGCCTGTCTGTACCTATGTGTTGGAGAGAGGGACGGGACCCCAGTCCTTGGACGGGACTGAATGGGACAGACAGGAGGGTGGTGCCTGTTTGTATATATTAGAGATTAAGGACGGGACCCCAGCCCTGGAACAGGACGGGAAGGGAAGGGACGGGACGGGACGGGAAGGGACAGCACGGGACAGGACGGGTAAGATCGCAAGGATCAATTTGGGCAACAGGTAAACGCTGTTTTCTACGCACAACAGGTGGCTGGCTGCCAGAGGCTAGCTGCTGCTGCAGGTTCTGCCGGAAGCCACCTGGCCCCACCGGGGGAGCCACCTGGCGTGATACAGGGGAACCACCTGGCTCTACCTGGGAAGCCAGCTGCCGCTACCAGAAGCCTCCGTTACAGGGAGCCAACTTGAGAGAGAGAGAGAGAGAGAGAGAGAGAGAGAGAGAGAGAGGCTCACATAGTAATGACCGGCCCAGCGATGTTGCGACCGGGACTCGAACCTGGCACCCCAGCTTCCGGGTAGCAACGCCCCCCCCCCCCACCTGACCTCACCACTGAATCAGGTCAGGTCATATTGGCCCCCTCTATAATCCTAGGCCACAGACCCTTAAATAAAGGAGAAATCCCCTTTTAATGCGAAGGAATCCCTTTAAATACCATGGAAATCCCTTAAACCCCTTAAATACAGTGAAAATCCCTTAAACGCTATAATTACGAAATCCCTTAAACCCCTTAAAGTACATTGAAAATCCCTTAAACTCCATCATTACGAAGGAAATCCCTTAAGCCCCTTAAATTCAATGAAAATCCCTTAAACGCCTTAATTACGAAGGAAATCCTTTAAACCCCTTAAATGCAATGAAAATCCTTTAAACGCCTTAATTACGAAGGAAATCCCTTAAACCCCTTAAATACCATGAAAATCCCTTAAACCCCTTCAATACGAAAGAAATCTCTTAAACCCCATAAATAAGATATAAACCCTTTAATACCAAGGAAATCCTTTTAAGATCCCTTAAATACGAAGGAAATCTCTTAAGCTCCTTAAATGTACGATGGAAGACGACCCTTTCAAACAGCAAGACTGCGACCCTACGACACATTGGTACGACCCTTGAACATAAAGGTACGACCCTTAATGGTCATGGAAATGGTCGTACCGTCGTGTTCAAGGGTCGTACCGTCGTGCTCAGGGGTCGTACCAACGTGCTCCAGTGGTCGTACCGTTGTGCTGCAAGGGTAATTAAGCAGTCAGCTCTCTCCAGTAATTAAAACTTCTAAGTAATTAACTTGTTAATTACTCGCAAGCACTCATCTTTCTTTGCATCAAACCTTGCTGC
>JAYMFT010159281.1:0-12459 GCA_038088735.1 Panulirus argus | reverse complement strand
TGACATTATCATATTAATGACCTCTGGATACATATAATGAGTTGGAACAGCCATGATGTTATTGGTCGGCCATTATATAAGGCCGACCGGCAGCTGAGGCCGACGTGGACTGAATGATCTCCAGTCCTATACTGAGAGAGAGAGAGACAGACAGAGAGAGAGACAGAGAGAGAGAGGAAGAAGTAGAGGCAGAGAGATGGAGAGAGGAGGAGGAGGAGGAGGAGGAGAACAAAAACAAGAAGAAAAAATAAATAAATAGAGGAAGATTTAGAGGAGGAGAAGAAACAGTAGCAGGACGGAAGAAAAATCATTAGGAAGAAATAAAGAAAAAAAAATATGAAAAAGAAGAAACATGGCGGCCGAACCGAAGGCCAGTGTGAAAAAAGGGCGGGAAAGCCTCTCCTGCATCAGCTCCTGGCCAGCCGAGCGTGTCTGGTGACGCTACCTCTAAACTCCATTAAGCGATAAGGGGGGTTTTATAGACTACGCAACCCATTAAACTCTACCCATAGGGTGTTAAAACTTCCAAATCATAAATCCAGAATCCAGATTCCCCGAATTTTAGAACTATGGAGGAAAGAGAAAGAGGCAGGCTGGTTGGCTGGCCAGCCGCCATAGTTTGTTATTCGCTCATTTCTGGAATGAAGATATGAGGTGCCAGTATTTTCCCCTCTCGCGAGTTTTATTTCATCGCGTCGCTTCCTTCTCCTTCTTCTTTTCTTCCTTCACTCCCTCATCTTTCCTTCCCGTCTCCCTCGCGCTTATGGCGGGAGCTGGAGACACTCAATGAATGGATATGTCAGTCTCCCTGTGCCGTGCTGTGAGGACACATCACACCTCTTATCACAGAGGCACACAAGTCTGGCTGGCTGGCGAAGACGTTGCGCCATATTCTAAGTAAAGAGTCTGCGGTCTGGATATCTATGGCAAGGATGAGGGAAGAGCGGTTTACTGGACTCTAATACGGACTGGAATGTCTCCCCGTGTCGTGAATTCAATCCTCTGGAAGATTTTGTCGCGCCGTAAACTGACGCCCACTGCAGTCCGTCCCGCGTCGTAAACCCAGACATTTGAGGGAGTTTGTTTTGCCGTAAACCGGGGTCAATAGAAGAGTCCTCTGTGTCGTAAACCCACGACCTGTGGAGGGGTTTATTGTATCGCAAGGCCGTGCCCTCTGGGAGGGTTTTACTTACTCGTAAACCCATGAACTCTGGAAGGTTTAACTGAGTCAAAAACCCATGACCTGTGGAGTGTTTTACTGTGTCGTAAACCCATGACCTCTGGAAGGGTTTACTGTGTCGTACACCCACTACATCTGGCAGGTGTCGTAAACCCATGACCTTTGTGGGGCTTTACTGTGTCTTAAACCCATGACCTATGTGGGCTTTCCAGAGTCGTAAACCCACGACCTCAGGAAGGCTTTACTGTGAAGTAAACCCATGGCCCCTGCTGGGCTTTACTGTATCGTAAACCCATGACAACTGGAAGGCTTTATTGTGTCGTACACCCACTACTTCTGGCAGGTGTCGTAAACCTTTGACCTTATGAAGACTTTCCTGTGTCGTAAGCCAATAATTCTAGAGAGGGTCATTTATGCGTATGGCAAGGGCCACACTCCTAAACCTGCAGAGGCCACAAGCTACCGCAGCCATAGACGCTACAAGCCACCACAGCTCTGAACGCCACAGGCCACGGCAGCTGTAAATACTCTAAGATACAACATCACACCCCACAACCCGCCTCCACCTCACCACAACCTTAGCAACAAAGCGTTATCACCCACAAGGCGGGCTCAAACGGCCGACATATCGGGTCTTCAACAGATCATAAATATAACCGGAGAAGAGAGTGCGCTGACATACGGTCGTCCCTGCCATGATAACCGTCTGGTCGAATTCGACTTATGGACACTGCCTCCCTCTCGCCTTCACCCCTCGGCAAGAACCGACTGAACATCGTCTGTAACCGAATCTAATATGAATCAAGACGGTCGCCATTATTTTTCTTGTCGGTTCTCTTGGGATCTTGACTACAAGATACCGTCTCTAAGGGGTCAAACACAGTTCCGTTTCTGTGATATTAACAGTTACACGTTTCTCGCAAAGGAAATTTACCCGTTGGGAATCTTCTACATTCCAATTCAGGATTCTCACCCAACTAAGGATAGGCACAGACCGAACTTGGATTCAGTAACTCCGCCTTGGAGAAGTAAGTTATCTAACTTAACACTCTGCCAATGTAAGACAGGTCGAAAACAGACTCTAAAGAACGTGCTACTCCAATCAACAGGAACTTTAAACACAAAATACTTAGTCAATCATTTGCCAAACCAAACTTAATCCCATGCTAAGTTCGGTAGGAAATGTATGAACACAGCGGAGTCGACAGGGAATTCAATAATCACCTCCAGTATTAGATCCATCTCAAAGGTCAGTATAGAGTGAAATGTCTGGAAAATAAGCATGGAATCCACAACACTAGCCCTGGAAGAGAACGCCTCCCCCAAGGCAGGAGACGAGTGGCTGACATAATAAAGAGCATCACTATCAAACCATCTAAGTGTCTGGCGAATCCCAACAAGTTCTGATCCAGCCTGGCCGAGGCCCACCAGGGAACGGACCAGCGAGTGTGTGTGTGTGTGTGTGTGTGTGTGTGACTACCTATCTGTACAGTACGGGGCGGGAGTTCTACACTCATGAAGTTTCAACTTCTTAAACTTCATTCTGCTGTTTACATTCACAACTTCATCATTAAGTTTATTCCAGTTATCCACTACTATTATGATATTACAGCAATTCTTTACGTCTTTTCTCAAACGTTTCTTGCTGACTTTCACGTTATGTCCTCTGGTTGTTCTACCCCTGCATCTGGCGAAGAACTGTTCATTGTTCACGTCTTCAGACTGGTTTGCAAACTTAAAGCTTGCGATCATGTTAGCTCCTTACTCTTCTCTCTTCCATGGTGTACAAATCCAAAGCCTTTAACCTTTCCCTGTAACCAAGATCACTTGATTCTGGTAAAATTTTTGTTGTCCTCCCCTGAACCTTCTCTAATAGTTCTTTGTGCTGTGACCAAGACTCAAGAGTACATTCTAGTTTCGGCCAAACGTAGGGTGTGAACTGCATGCTGAATATTTCCTTAATCCGTATACTGGAATGCTAACCTAACATTTGCCAGCAGACAGTTGTCTCCTTTACTGTTCTCATAATGCAGGACCCTGGCGACGGTTTAGGGACGCTGCCGACTCCTAAGTGTCTCTCTCACAAGTTATTTCCTGCTGGATAGTATTCTAACTGAGGCCTTCGTTTACTGTATCACATCCTCATTCCCTTGCGTTAACTTCCTGTTGAATATCCTCTACCACGCAACAGACCAACACTGGAATTTCAGTAGGTTCCCTTGTAAGGTCAGAGAATCCTCGTAGCCTTTTACCTCCGTCGTGACTCTGGCATCATCTACAAACATATTCACTTACAGAAGTGCCAGAGTCCAACGAGGGAACCCTGCGGCCCGCCACGCGTGACTTCACGCTATTTCGAATGGGTTATCCCGACATGTGTCCTTTGTTTCCTTCCATTACGATGATCACCTGTCCATCGAGGAAATCTTCACCTTATATTGCCTGAAGATCTAGCTTCTTTACCATGTTCCTATGTGACACAGTGCTCCAATCTTTCTGGCAGTCCAGGTACAAGTGATCCACTCAGCCTTCTCTTTTGTCTAAAACGGAGCTCACTCTCCCGTAGAAATCCAAGTGGTTCATCATCACTGATCTCTTTTCCTTGAAGCCGTGTTATCTCAGTTTCTTTGCACGCACTTATCCACTTCTTTTTCTGATTATCTTTTCCAATACTTTACAGTCCACGTTCGTCAGGATGATTAGTGTAATTCAGCATATTCTCTCAGTCTCCTTTCTTAGAGATGGGTATAATGTTCGTCTCTTCCCTTGATACTTTACCTTCTCAAGTGATATCTTGAACATTTCAGATGGTCCGTCAAGTGTATCTGCACATGTCTGTAGCACAGACGGAGGTATTTCATCAGAACCATGAGAACTATGTGGGTCAAGACCATTTATTGTTCTGTTTATATCTTTCATATCTGTTTCAATCCTTTCTAAGACTTCTTTCCCATTTCATCTCATAGCTGCTGGGGTTATAATGTCTTCCAATATGAATTAGCGGGAAGTTCTGGATTTTCTCCTGCCTTGTCCGCAACACTGTTTTCAAAGTTTCTCTGTCCCTCCTTTCTTACCCTGGTGTCGTCGTTTCTTACTCTCTTACACCTTTCAACTGATGGCTGGCTCGGGGTCGGCTGTGTCTTCTTCATACCGCACCGTTAAGCTCTTTCGCTTTTTTGACATCATTTTGTGAGCTATATCTCCTTAATTAACCTTCCCTCTGTATTTGAGGCTAAAGGTACCCGTGTTCCTGCTACTTTAATGTAAGTTTCATAGAACCTTGCACCACGATCTATCTTCTCTTTGAGCTACGTTTCATCTCTTTTAACACTACCGCCTACTGCATAACATATCTTGAGCATTACGTGATCACTTCTTTCCAATGGTGTATAAATTCCCCTTTTCTCAGTGTGTTCAGTAACATCCTGTTCTAGAATATTCTCCTGTATACACTCTAAGTACTCGGGTCTCTAAGACTCTCTGTCTCCGCAAGTTTTGAAATCCCCAGGTTTTTATCTTTATAAATGAAATCTCCCATTATTTACGTCAATATAAGAGTGGGGGTGCAGATGCAGTCTGCTGATTAATGATAACAGTCACAGTGATTGGGCTGTTCTTTCGCCGGTCTTTGAAACCACTAATGTGGCGTCGAGATGAAGTACGAGTCTTACCGCTTCATGTACCAGCCTGATCGTTTCTTCAGGGTTATCAATGAACATTTTCTCCAGAAAATCGGGATTCTTCCGAGGAACATATATCATCAGCATTGCTATGCATTTCCTTGGAACAGTGGCTCTTCCCATACTGTATTGTATGCATGGCTTATCTACCAGCATTTCTCGAAACTTAAGGCTGCCAGCAATCTCATGATAAGAGGACCAATCTCCTCCCTCTGTCTTGCCTTTCCCTCCTTGCTAACATGTACCCCGACTCTGGACAAATCACGCGAGACCCTCATCTCTCTTTAGCAAGTTTTGTCTCCCAGACTCCAACAATATCAGGTACACTTTCCACTGACACGGTCCATGAATTCCACCTCCCTGTCATTTGTTACTGCTGTTCCTGACTCCTCCGCGTTGGTGTGTCCCCCTGTCTGGCCTTCTGACCATTCATGCTTGCACTTCCCACATTCATGCCTCTGGTTACGTACCTTCTGAATCCTCTCAAATGATCTGAATCTGTCTTCATGCTCTTGGACATTTCAATTTCCTAATCTTCCTTTTTCGTCTGATGATAACAGTTCTCGTGCTCTAAGATTTGATTCCTCAATTTCTTTATTTCCTCCTCCAACTGTGATCATTTCTGGTCCTGTTTCTGGTTTCGGCGCATTACCCACGACAGATCAGAATGGATGAGGCCTTTCCTCTTTTATTTTTTCTGTTTCTGGCGCTACCTCGTTAACGAGGGAAACAGCAAACCAGTACGGAAGTCAGCAAAGTGTCTCCAAAATTTCAAAAAATTTTTTCAATCTTAACAGTAAATCCCTTGGGATTTCTCTCTAGCAGGAGGCAGCAGTATGTACTCCTGCAGGGCCCGGCCGAGGCCTGAGCTAACCTTGAGGTGGAGCTGCCTCGAACACAGGTGGAATGGACGGCCACAGAAGCCTGGAAGCACGTGTGTGTGTGTGTGTGTGTGTGTGCGTGTGTACACTTAATAAAAGTCATGGTATGCACGAGTATACACAAGATCAAGAGAGGGGGCAACACGAGTGTAGACTCTCAGCCCGTAACACACAAACGGTCATCTCACATGCTGACAGACGGACACGCGTCCTCACAGCAGCGTGTGATCCTACGCGTCAACACGCCTTGGGCAGCCCCGGTCCCAGGTGGACTCTCAGGCCCTGACCACGTGGATCCGGGTGCAAACTAACCGGGCGGGATACTCCCAAGTGGTTCACTGTCAGAAATCACCTGAAAATTCCACTTTTTTGATAGAAAAAACCAGGCGGCTGTGATATAAAATCTTGCTGAGTCAGGTAAGCTGGGGGTAAAAACCCAGGCAGGACGGCTAAAGCTGGCGCCGTAGGCCAACGCAAGGGTCCCACCAAGACACACCAGGAGCCCTTACTGTTCTGGAGGTGTTGGTGTAGTGGTGATGGCATGGGTGTGTGTGTGTGTAGAGGGTGGCAGCGGAGTGCCCCTCTCTGGAGGATGCCTGCCGTGTCCGTCCTACGGGAGGAAGGGCCTCAGGTGACGGGCTTCCCCTGAGGGATCATCATCCGGCCCCCATCAGCCTACCGTCGGATGCGCTAAATAAAAATAAGTTGAATCTGAGGCCTGGTAATGGTGATAATGGAGGAGGAGGGGGAGGAGGAGGAGGAGGAGGAGGAGGAGGAGGAGGAGGAGGAGGAGGAGGAGGGGAAGAAGGAGGAGGAGGAGGAGGAGGAGGAGGAGGAGAAAACCAGTATATGTGTGAGTGAGTCGGCGAGAGTTTAGTGGGTTTGAGGATATCGAGGCGGTGATGGGAGGGCGATATGCCCCCCCGTCGTAAGACCCGCCCGCCCTCACATCGTAGCCATGATAGACGCCCTAAACTCGACCTCCCCGCGAGTTATGGCGCCACTAACTCCCTCCTGGCTATTGTTTCCCCCGCTTGCTGGAGACGCTGCCGCAGCCCCCCCAGGTATTGCGAATGGGGCGCCTCCCCCTCGGCTACATATCAAGACCTGCTGTATGATAAGTTGCTCGGACGACCTTGCTGCGGAGGCGGCAACCCTGACCCTGGCGTGCGGGCGGCACTGCGGAGAAACGGCCGGGGTTAATAGGAGGATCAAGCTAGGCTACGGGGAGGGAGAGGGAGGGAGGGAGGGAGGGAAGGAGAGGGGGAGAGAGAGAGAGATGCAGACTCGAGGAGTGTGTCTTGGGAGGGAGGGGGCTTCAAAGCCAAGTGCACATGGGTTACGATCACTGTGCCTGTGTGTGTGTGTTTGTGTGATGAGGATAAACCGTGATGGCGAAGGAATTCGTGTCAAAATAGACTTGAAAGTTCGGAAGATTAGGAGGGTATGAGTAGCTTAATCCAAGACAGAGAGAAGGGGCTCAGGTAAGTGCCAGGGAAGTAAGCCAAGTGCCACGAAAAGGCTTGTCCAAGCGGGTGTCGGAGGCTAAGCCCAAGACGGGAGAAGCAGAAGGATGGAGGGTTGACAACGTCCAGAGACGGAAGGCTGATGCCAGAGTGATGAGAGACTTCTGGCCAATGTGTGAACCATCTCCCGGGCCAGGTCACTCACTCTCTGGCCACTGAACCACCTCCCGAACAAGTGAACCATCCTCTGGGTTACTGAACATATCCTCCGGTCCAGGAGATCATCTCCAAGGCCGGTGAACTAATGCGTGAGCTAGTGAACCATCACCCCGGCCCAAAGAACAACTTCCATAGCCAGGAACCATCTCCCATGCCAGTGAACCATCTCCCGGGCCAGCCCTCAGTCTCGGTAACGACCAAAGTTTGTCGTTAAGAAAAAAATGTCTCCCGTCTTTCCATCTTGAACCATCTTCTTCCACGTAATTCGCCCTCGGCTATCCCAACCAAGTCCTTGGCTAGCTCAACCCGCCCTTAGGTAGCGTAACCTGCCCCTTGGCTAATATAACCCGCCCCTTAGCTAGCATAAACCGCCTCTTTGCAAGTATAACCTGCTCCTTGGCTAGTAAAAGCCGCCCTTCGGCTAACTTAAATAGGCTTTTGGCTAACATAACCCGCCCCTTAGCTAGCATAAACCGCCTCTTTGCCAGTACAACCTGCTCCTTGGCTAGTAAAAGCCGCCCTTCAGCTAACTTAAACAGGCTTTTGGCTAGCATAATCTGCCCCTTGGCTTGTGTGGCCCGTTGACTGGCGTGCGTCGTGGGAACCAAGAGGAGCACAAGAGACACGGCCGCTTTGTGATTAGTAATGGGGAGAAAGAACGACAAAATGTCCCTCGTTGTTTATTCTTAACCTCAAAAGCTCGTGCATAAGGAGGAGAGACTCCAAGAGGCACTCAAATTGAAAGAGAGAGAGAGACATGGAACGACATATCCATAAAGAAGGGATTGAAAAGAGAGAGTCGCACTGCTGAGGTCTGCCTGGAAAACGCAAGAGGAGACGCACTGAAAACTAATCAGCGGCAGGCGAGACTCCAGGAAGACAAGGTTGCGGTAAACGAGTCTTAGAAGAGCAAGAGTAGATTGTGAAGACCTGGAAGAAAATCTCTAGTGCTGGAACGGCATCAAGAATAACTACTCAAGTACTGGAATAGTAGCAGGAGGAGATGCAGTAGCGCCTGTACACAGAACGTTTACCTTCAGCAAAGGGGACCTGAAAACTGTAAAGAAAACGAGGGATAAGATGACACTATAGGATTCTCTCTCTCCCTCGATACATCGTCATCACGTAACATAACAGATACCCATTGCCTTCAGATAGCATAAAACTAATCATTATCATTTCATATCTTCACATCTTCTCTGATATAATCTGTGCCTGGAATTTTTATTTATCCTAATGACGCTATCAAATACTTGGTCGATAGTTTACGGAATAAAGAAAAAATTGGACTCCATGGGTCTACGAGAGAGCACAACAGACCTAGACTAACTCTCGTCAGTTTATGTATCCATCATCACCATGAAAATTATCCCTTGAGATAAGAGAGGGAGAATACTACCCACTCGTCACCTGTGTGTCTTATACAAGGCGACTAAAAGGGGAGGGAAGGGGATTGAGAGGGCTGGAAATCCTACCCTCCTAATTTACCACATCTTAAAAGGTACTGGCAGATCTGGGTCCTCAAGGCCCTCATCTGCTCGCTCCTGCTAAGGGATACCACAAACCTACTCTCCATCCCCCCACCTTTCCATCATACTCTTCCTCGCCACCACCACACTCTCATTCCCTGGCCACCACACTATGAACGGCGGAACGGCATTGTTCAGTGGTCTCAACCACTCATCCTTGTCATTTACCCTTTTCGTACCTCCCATACTGCCGGCACAACATTCCCACTCAACGAGAAGGTATCTTCCAGAATATATATTACCCCGGTAAATTCTATCTCGCTGAGGAAATGGATGAAATAATGGTATCTGTGTGTTTGTGTGTGTGTGTGTGTGTGTGTGTGTGTGTGTGTGTGTGTGTGGTGGGGGGGGGGGAGTTTAGCTGCCGTTCGTTTGGCAACTTCCTAGGCGTGTCTGCAGACACAGACAGGATCGCCTTTTTATAATACTGAAGACAAAGAAAAGGCGCCAAGCGAGGATTTTTTCCTCGAAGGCTCAGGCACCCGTTCCTGACGTTACGGCTCTAAGACGGAACAAGGCCAGGAAGAAGAAGAAGAAGAAGAAGAAGAAGAAGAAGAAAAAAAGACTTTGCATTTTAAATACGTAACATCTCCAGAAATATACTACCCGATTCCGACTGTGACACTGACTCTAGACACAGATACGATCTTGCCCCCGTCCCCGGGGGTCAGCTGTTCCACACGTAATATTGGAAACCACGAGAGATAAGGAGAGCTTTCCAAGTGGTGTCTTGTGTCCCCCGCAGCTCTTGCCTCCTTCCTGTGCGGAGGAGGAGGAGGAGGTGGGACTTGGCTCCCGCCTCCGCCACTGTGGCAACAATGGCTGGGATTTTCCACATTTTTTGATACGGTATTTATCAACTTAACCGTGAGGCTCTTTAAACGCTAACTAAATCTATTGTTATTTTTTTTTTTGTCCAAACATTTGTCATGGATTAAATGTGGCCTACTCGTTCCCACCTGATGGCAAAAATGATCTCGAGCAACTGAGCTTGGCGTTTCACAATCTAATGTGATGTTGGATAATTAATTCTTCGGTATCTAGGCTGAGAGAGGGAGTCTGGGAGACATTTTCGTCTTCTGAATGCGCATTATCATGCTGACGAATAATGCCGGCCTATAATCCAGAGTTAAGGAAAAAAAAAAAAATAATCGTATCAATTTTCCCCGAGATGGAGACTCATCCAAGCAGCGGATCAGGTGTCACCAACACCACAACCACCAACCAGCCCATCAACCACCCTGGCGCGGCCAGCCAGCCCGACACCCACCCTCTGACAGTCGGTTTCCAGGCTTAATGAGCTTGTCGACCTTCATCATCAGATGGCGACACTCACTCCCATTCAGAGTGCATATTCTTTTTTTTCCCCCTTTTTCGGGACGTATCAATAATTGGTGTGATGGCGCTACCAGCGGGCCAAACACTAACACTAATTATCCATACGGTCAACGGGTAAGGCTCCCCCCCACCAGGAGGGTCTGGCCTGTGCAACACCACAAGCCGATGTGGTGGGGTATTCCAGGCTAACGGCTTGCGGGTGTTCCCCCATCGTTCCATCGTAGTGGCTTTTTGTAACGTTATTCTGGGCCACTCACGAGCGGGCGGGCGGGCATTCCAGCATGTTTCAGACTCTTAGCTGATGGGTTTCCCCGTTTCCAGGAAAAAAGTCTCGTGATCCTATTAGTCTTAACCGCTCACAATTAGGCATACCAAAGTGTTCCAGCCTCAGGGTTGACCAGTGCTCGTCTAATTCCAGGCAAGAAACGCAGAACTTGACAAAAAGGCATTTTAGTGCATTTCATCAAATGCCTCTTGGGTGATGGACATTTATCTCGGTTCCAGCTAAAAAGCACATTAACAGCAACCGGCGCAAATTGTACCTTCTGTCCTCTGGATAATTCACTAACAGGAAGAAATGCAGATGAGTCTGAAAAACACGTCCAGAAGAACCCGGGCGAAATATTTGCTTGAGTGTTCTTGACGGTGTTGTTATGGAGGACGTGGGAAGGGAAGACTAGCCCTCAGCTACGAGAGGACGAGGAGAGAGATCGCTAGGATGAAGGAGACTTGAAGATGTGAACACAATAAGACGGACGACACGGGGAGCCTTGGGTCCGGAAATGTAAAAGGACATGGAGACTGACAGGCAAAAATTGACCTGGAAAATGACTCCCGAGATAGGGGAAGTTGCTGCTGAATACCGAGAGCGAAGTCGTATCTTAGGTGTAGAGGCTTCAGGTGATGGCTCTGTGAGGCGCCCCTCCACACCAGACTAAGGTGTAGGGGCTTCGGGTGATGGCTCTGTGAGGCGCCCTTCCACACCATCGATCTTTAGCTCACAAGAAACCCTGATTCACTTACTGATGTTGATGGATAACTGCTCTTGTATCGAGAGGACGATCTGCCAGTGGAACATCTCTTAACAAAACTCCAGCTCTTTGCACGGTCGCACATGCAAGGCACCACTATCAAATCTGCACCAGGAAAAGAATCCCCGACAACGTATTGCAAACCAATATTCTTATCAAAATACACAGCTTGTTGCTCTAACATTAACCTTGATACCCAACAGAATCTAGACAGGCCTCGCTAGACCGGGTGTCTCAAAGAGATATCCATGTTTATAGTTCATTACGAAAGCATTCCATCAAAGTTTCCCCCTCTTTCCATTATCAGTTTTCCAGCTTCATCGGCGAGTTTAATGTTCTATCAGCCACAGCAGCGTAGGAGATGGTGAATTTCACGGTCGGCGGTGCTCTGAGCACGAGAGACCGCCGCGAAGAAAGCGAGGCTCCGAGCTAATGCGACCCCAGTTTACCGTTCTCGTGGCGTTAAGCTGCCAGGGACACTGCTACACCTGTCACCATAACAACGAAGGAAATCGTCTTACGACTCCCTTCTCTCTTAATGTGGTTTTCGGGATCTCCCTCCGCCGGGTTGGATTACCTTCCACAGCCTCGCTCGGGTAATCGCCTTTGGCCAATCTCAGTTGTTTAAATGAGCATAAGGCGATTGCATCGCAGTACAGACGGCGCCGACCAATTACCTGCTCAGAGAACCTGCGCCATGGAGACCCCTTGGCTGTGGGGTTATGTTGGCGAGGCGGAAGTCTGAGTACGCCCCAAGCTGGATGTATACGTGTACACACACCCATGGTGACCTGGTGCACATAATGTGGTCGACGACGTATGTGCATGTATGCACCCACGACAAGGTCTGTATATGCGTGTGTGTGTGTGTGTGTGTGTGTGTGTGTGTGTGTGTGCACGCGCGCTGGCAAAAGGCGATGCCAGGCGGAGTGGCAGGAGAGAAAACCTAGGTTTCCTGTGTCCCCGACACAGACGAGTGAATGAGATCCTTGACGAGCAGAGGACGACAACCGCCGGAGAGGGAGACAGAGAAGGAAGACGGCGAAATGACAAGGAAGAAAATTAGAGAGAGAGAGAGAGAGAGAGAGAGAGAGAGAGAGAGAGAGAGAGAGAGAGAGAGAGAGAGAGAGAGAGA
>JAYMFT010159270.1:0-12459 GCA_038088735.1 Panulirus argus | reverse complement strand
CTCCCTGTAGCATCATGCAAAAATTTATAATTTTGGATGGCTCCTTAATTCAAAAAGTCTTTGAAAGACTCCTACCCAGTGGTTTCCAAGAGATATGATATTATGTACAGCCAAATAGATATTTCTCATGAAAGAAACATCATTTACTTTGACAAGAACATTACAGATATCTGAATCACAGGGGACAAAATCCTTAGTTAAGTTACAGCAAATTACAGGGACAGGTTGATAATTTTGTTCATCCTAATCAAACTAAGATTAACATACTTTATCCGTCTTTTAATATAGTCTTCTCTCACATCTTTATAATATTCTCTCAACTGTGAAATATACTCTGTGTAATGCAAAATGCTAAAAAAAAAAAATGCATGAAAAATTTTAAATTCTTTTATACAATGCAGTTACTATCACTATCCAGAGTACATGAGTTAATTTGGTCTTTAGTCTTAACATCACAAGTGACAAGCCCTGTGGATATACAGCAAAATACCAACCAACTGCCAGGCCCAGGTATCACACCTGAGTCTAATGGCTTGTAAATGAAGAACAGTGCTCACTGTGCCATAACATCGCTTACGCACACCTATACCTCAAATAACCAAGTAGTCCATTTAAATCTAAAATCATCAACAGTCTTTAGAACTATTAAGATTTTCAGTCCAACAAGCTTTAGGATTATTTTAGCTGAGGTAAAGTATCAGACTAATACATCTTATAAGTTCATATCAGTGACAGGATATAGCTCCTATCAAAATTACCATTATCACTGTCAACATCTTCATAAAAAATTTTGTCTAAATCAATATGCATTTTTTTACATCTAACTGCCTTTCCCACCTAAGCAAAGTGGCACCAAGAACAATGGCCTCATTTCCTTACATCCACTCTCAAGCTGCCATGCTGTCATATAAAATGCAATGAAACTAGAGCCTATAATCCACAGCCAAGCCCCAAAGACAACTCCAAGATCCATCTTGACTGCTTTATATGCTTCATACAAATTTAGCACCTTAATAAAACTGTCTTTTATAAATAGGTTAAGAATGCATAAAGATTTCCAATTCAAATGCAACAGTAAATGACATACCAAACTCTACCTATATCTGCAACTTTCCCTAAGAACAGATTCCTCTCAGCTGCTTTTAATAGTCTTAAACCAACTCTACAGATTCTTCTACAAATGCATCCTTAACACATGTACTCCCTCATTCTTTTATTTAGCATTTTTCATGTGCACTCCAAGTCCCTATATTAAAATCCTCAAGCATAAAATTTTAAATGAAAAGTTATTCTAACTTAAATCACTGACTCAGAAAGTGACTGAAATCTTATGTTATGGATGATCCAGATAAATAATTATGTACTACTCAAGACAAAAAGGTTGATCATTATACTTGTGATAAAATGCTGACTAAATATACAATGAAATAGATTTCTCATTTGTCTTTCAGCACAGATATAATCATCCATGCTTTCTTAAAATATTCTTGCTAGAATTAAAGTCCAAAAACTAAATACTCAAGACACTATGTATCACATAATTATCCCCTAATACCAATTTCTCACAGTAAAACAAGAGAATCTTGAGTCTATAAGCTAATTCAATTCTTAGCCCTTTCAATGTGGCAGTCCTAAGATCCAATGTACACTCTGTGTGAAATATTTTCAAATATTCTTACAAATAACTCCACAAGTTTCTTATATATAATTTTCTGAAACATAATTTTGTAAATAAAAAATAAACAAATCAATCTGGCAAAACATTAACATCTATGTGCCCTCTAATTCATCCTGCTTCACTGAGAGGCAAATAAGGTACTCTAGGAGTTCTTTCATGCATACTTAGTGAGATTTATGTTACATTAGGTGGCATTTTTGTCACAAACAAATATGACCTCTAAAAGTTTTCATCACTATTATAATTTCTGTTACCTTGTAAGAGTCACAGCTTCACAAATTTTCATATAACTTATGGGAAGAGATCTCATACAAGCTTCCTTGATATCTGCACAAAAAATTAACCAGTGTCTGGAAAAATTGCTTGGCAATTGTGTCTTGTAACAAAAGTGGGTTGCAACAAGTTTTAATGACCATATATTTCACCTTGAGGTGTAGAGACCATTCAAGAATTACCAAAATATACACCACAGGCAAAAGGGAGATGGCATTTTGATTACTAAATCTTTGACTGGTAAGTAAAAAAAAAAATTGAGAGGTAAAAGCAGACTATGGATTATAAAAATGCTATTATTAGAACTCGAAACTTGGTGATATATCACTCAACCCTTATTATCACATTACTAAGGTCTTAACAAATAGTTCTCAGTAGTTTTTAATGACAACTGATATAATTATTTTTATACTTGACTGCTGTTTCCCATGTTAGTGAGGTAGCACCAGGAACAGACACAGAAAGGCCACATCTGCACACATCTGTTCTCTAGCTGTCACATCTAGTGCATTGAAACCATAGCTCCCTAACCATATCCAGGCCCTACAGACATAATAAAATCATAAATATCAAATAGAATGCAAAAGAAGTATATGTGACTTTCCAATGTGTATAGCTAAGAAAACAAAATGAACTGAAAACTGTGACCAGTCTTCTACGTTGGTCACGTCTAGAGAATCCATCTGTGTTTAGGTTCAAATGTAAATACACCAAAAAATATATGAAAAAAGGGGAAGTGACTGTCAAGAAATTAATATAAATGAACAGTGAATACAATTCATTGTGACATCCCTTAACCTCTATGGGACTTAATGAACAGTGAACACAATTCATTGCGACATCCCTAAACCTCTACGGGACTTAATGAACAATGAATACAATTCATTGTGACATCCCTTAACCTCTATGGGACTTCAACTTATTACACACCATATGCATGTTACTGCTACGAACTAATTCCACAACAAGTGAGGTCTTAAATCTCCCACCTACATATGACAAAACCAGTGGTTCCTTTACTGACTAGAGACATCAACAAGGCTTAGTTACCCAGAAAAACAATGATGGAAAGAGAGTGGGTTCACCATACCTAGGCTCCTGCCATACTGTGTAGTGAAGACAAATGAGACTTTATGTGGGATCAGATGATGAAACAGCCAACGATCATATCTGCTTATATAAGGAGACCATAAAGACCAATTCTGAATACAACATTTAAGGAAAACTCAATCTCCATACACAAGACCTTAAGTTACAGAAAAACTCATGCACTTGGGTTGTTGAATGAATACTTAGTTTAAATGGCATTGGTGTGAGGATTTAAAAGCCTTAGTGAGGCACACAGGTTTAAATGTTTGTGAGGCTGTGTTTGGATGGCATAAATTGTTTAAATGGCTCATAACATTCTTTTCTAATATTTCAAATTTGCTAACAGCCTGCTTTCTGAGATAAAGAAAATTTTTAAACTCAATTCTGAAAGGGTTAAGCATAACAAATAAACAAGAAATACACAATCACACCAAAAGAAATTTCAACTTAATATCCAATGTTTCAAATGCAGTATTTGAAAAGTAAGAGTTTATATAAAAAAGGGTAAAGATTTGTAAAACAAAAGTCTTATCAAAATCAGGCATTATCAAAGAAGTACTTTGATTATTTACTCACATTTTAGGGATGATGGAAAGAAAGGGGGTTATACTGGTAAAGGAGTGCTGCTTGTAAACAGCCTTAAGAAAACTGAATGAGGCAACAAAAAATAGGAATACAGAATGAAAAGTTAGTTAAATGTATATGATTACATAACTATATAAGAGAGAATAAGAACACAAGTGTGCAGAAATTAACACTATTGTTTCTAAGACACTTACATGGAAGAAATTCTAAACAAAGCATTACCTGAAAAAGCAATAATAGGATGGACAAAATATCAATGATAATATGCAGAGCTGGTGAGATAAGGATCTATCTATCTATCTATATCTCTGACACCCATTCCTTCTGGGAACTTCCATCATGGGGTAGCCATGGCAAAAGTCTCCACTTATCCCTGTCCTTACATAACTCCCTCACATTCTCCATTCCATGCATTCTTTCATTTCTTTCCCTTCACTACTCTTTCACTCTATTTTCCCATGTCACAGGTGGTTTTCCTCTCACACCAACCTTTTAATTGTACTATCATACACTCTCCCTGTAAACTCCCCATCTTGCATTCTTTCCATGAGCCCAAACCACCTTAAAGTATTACGTTTCACCCACTCTAACACTCCACATTTCATTCCCTTTGCATTCCCTGATATACCATATCTCTCATACACACCTCATTTCTTTCTTCATTCCATCTAGTCATACTGCAAGCTCCTCTAAAGTAGCTTATTTCCACAGCCTGGATTCTTGATCTCTCTAACTTATTCCATGTCCATTTTTGGTTGAATAGGTCAGGGTTGGGAGGACTATGCTGCCCTTAATCCTTTCTTCACTTCTATACTTATACCTCTACCCTTCATTATTCTATTAAGGGACAAAATGGTTTTTCTACTCAGTAATGCTTTCTCCCTTATCTCTCCTTCCATCTCACCAAACTTATCCAAGATAGCTCCTAAATACTTAATGTCTCTCATCTTTTCCAATCTTTCTCTCCCCATATCCAAAACACAGTTTAGTACACTTTCCTCTTTCACTCTATAGGTTTTTGCTATATCTATACTTTCACTGTTCCTTTCAAATACCATTACTTTATTTCTGCTTGCATTTACCTTCAATTGCCTACACTTAAAACACATCATAAAACACACTTACTACCTTCTGCAATTCCTTTTCACTCTCACCAAACAACACAGTATCATGTACAAAATGGTTTGTGATTAGCTACCTAACCTCACTGCCACACTCCACTGATTGTTCTAAGTAGGATATGTGGGTTTGCCCGGAGGATTACGGCGTTATTATCAATTTTCACAGTTAATAATGGCAGCTGTGTGAGAGAAAATGGCAGGTAATATATGAAATAAAACCAAAGAACAATAGAAGTGGGGATTATCAAAATCATTATATGCAGATATAATTTCCTAAAAGGAAATAGAAGGGTATGCCAGTGAAGAAACATAAATCTAAATCCATATAGATAGGAAATTGTTAAGAAGAGTACATTGAAGTGTGAAATTTGGTTGCATGGATGGCTGAAGATTGAAAAATATGCACACCTGAATGAAACAACTAGAATGAAAAAAAGAGATGAGTCAGTAAAGTAATGATGGCCAAGTAAATGCTTTGTGAGAACTAGGAAGAAAAAAAAAAAAGAAAAGTGGCTAGACCATGCACCTGCGACCCATGAGATCCACGTTACTTGTAGGATAAAGTAAGGCTGGCAGGATGTAAGTATTAAGTATGATATATATATATATATATATATATATATATATATATATATATATATAACTAATTATTTAGTTATAAGTAACCCTTGGACTATGCTAACCTTCTCATCTCAGAGGATTATATCCCAGCAGTGGAAGACAATATATCTTAGTACATTTCAAAATTAAAAATGATAGTGTAAATATGTATATTTCTTGGTTCTGGATAACCAAACTATCTAAGAGGAAATCTTCACTTATAAGAGTTTCAAGTAACTAACTTAAATACTGGTAATCCATTTATAAATGACAGTGTGAAAAGATACTTATCTAGTAGACAAATTAACATGAAGTTCTGGAACATGTGATCATACATATACATATATAATTTGCATTACTGCCTTGCAAAATGACTGATGGCCAAAACCCTGAAATAAATTCCTGATATAATCACAAAACTTATTCAATTTAATGCTGTGAAATAATGTATGATGATATTCATTAAATGTGCTAAGGAAAATAATCAACTATAAATCTGCATATCAATATGTAACCAAGTCAATATAGACATATAAATATGTGTACATTTACATGTACATACATGTATGTGTATGTGAAGGGAAGAATGCATGTCTCCATGCATATGCATGCGAATGTAGCAACTGATACTAATAACATTACAAGTTCAAATTTTTCTATCAAGAGCACACAGGAGTATACAATACATGACCTGAAATAGTGTACAATGTTCTTCCAATGACAAGATGTTAAAATCATTCTAATTTACGATATATCAAATCATTGCAACTTTTTCTTAAATCCTTACAAAATATTCATCATTCAGGTGCTACATCAAGACCAGGCAAATAATATTCTGAAATGATATACTTAAGTCCAATATCAACTGTGTATGTGAGGCTACACTTGATCTTCATCAAGTCTAAGTATGAGGAATGTTTGATTTCTAAATTACACATTCTATAAACTTAAGGACACAACAGAAAAACCATAGGAAAACATGTCAAAAACATTCTATTAAACAGTATGTCAACTGCCAAACAATGAGAAATTAGGAAACTAATTTCTCTGAAGTGCAAATAGACTAATCAAACTCTATCTATTTACACTTATATTTTTACATTTAAGAAGTTGTAAATCAACTGAACTCTTACATATCACCACCATTTCATAAATATTAAAAATTCTCATAACAGGCAAATAAGCCTGAAAAACACCCATGTACAATATCTACACAACATCCTACTTAATGACAACTCATATTATGGAGAAACACATGGATGAAGCAATACAAAGACAAGGCATGTTTAGTGGTACTGATCCTGTAAACCACTCCTACTGGATGTCAATGGTATCAGCCAAAATTATTGAAACTGCATAATCATTTATCTGTTTAGCAATAGTAACCTCACCTGCAAAATATACAGGGGAAAAATGTATCCTAAAAACGGAGTTGTTTGTTTTCCTACAAATGTTTACGGTACCAGTTATAAAAGATATCAATATATGACAGACCTACATATATCAAATATGTTGCTTAGGAGTGTAAGAAATGAAACTTTTTTTTTTTACTTGATCGCTGTTTCCCATGTTAGCGCCAAGAACAGACAAAGAAATGCCACATCCTCTCACAGAAACGAAACTATCCTGGTTATTATTGAGAAAAGGTTGAAGAAAAGCTGGTGAGTGATTTCTAAGTTAAGAAACCCATGTTCTAATCTTTGGGGAATATGTACTTTGTTGACAGTTTTTCAACCTCTAATCAATGTAGCTACTTCCAGTCTGGTGTAAGAACTGAAAGTGCTAGAGGCAAATCACTTCCAGAAGAGTTCTATGCAAGCTGAGCTTGACAAACCTCTCCTATATGTTCTTTTAGTATTCAGAAGCAAATGAGAAAAATCACTGTATCATGTACTCCGGCTGGTAGTAGTGCTGCCTTGCTTGTGTACTGCTTAGCATTTCAGCATCTCCAATATGAGTCTCTAGGTCTATCACATGAATATTCTACTATGCGGACACAAAAATAAAAGTTCTTTACCATGTAACATTATATATCTGTTCTAATATATTCTAACTTCTCTGAGAGTTCCCATTTTATTTCCATACATAAGGAGTTTACTATTAACTGCAGCATCTACTGAAGTCGATAAAGAAAAATCGTAAACCATAAGGAAGTCTGTGTTTCTCACTTGCACATTATCAAAATATTGTTTTAAATACAAAGAACAGCTGTTAACACATTTACCATAAACAATACATCATTATAAAAAAGGGAACCACCATCATTTAGAAACCATAACATATAGTTAAAGGGGTCCCATTTAACCCAGCTAACTAACTCCTAAAATCTAATCAATTAAAAATCATCAATGAGGCTAAGCCGAACATGAACTACTGTAAAAAGAGAAACAGATCAGGGGTATAGTATACAAAGAAACTGATCAGGGGTAAAGTATAATATGCAAACAGTTCCCCAAATATCATCAACACCCAAGGTTCTACTTCTTGAAGCCAGCCTAGACTGTCAATTACAAAGTATGAGACATGTTCCCACAAGACAAGCACAGACACATATTAATTGGTTAATATGGCAGCATAATGTCTGCTCCTGTCCAGTATTTAGGTAAACAAACAAAAAAAAAAAAATTGTATGCATCCATAAAGAACCCAGCACTAAAAATAATCATTCCCACAAAAAAGTGTATGAGACTGACATCACCACTGACTAGATATGCAGTCTTAAATTCCATAGTGACAAGTGAGAGAAATGAATCAAAAAGAGGACAACTTTTTTAGGAGAGAAATTCAGGTAGAATTAGGTGTGAATGAAACTCAACTCAGGGGTAATGGAACATAATTGCAAAAGTAAGACATTGAGAATGAAGGATATAAATGGGCATTAACTAACCTCTTTCGGGAGAATAATTCAGGTTTAGTTAGGTATATGTAAAACTAGACTGAGAGGTAAAAGCAACTTAACCAGAATAAAACTGAAAAAGCAAGACACTGGTCTTACTGGAGGCTATAAATGGGCATGAAATAGTCTTTTGGTACTATAATTCAGCTATATTAGGTATGGGTGAATGTAGGATGGTTAAGGGAACAATTAACTGGAATATAATTGCAACTATTGCAGGCTTGTTGAAGGCATAAATGATTTTGAAGAGCAACTTATGAGACAGAATATGAAATATAAGTGCAATGATTTTTTTTTTTTTTTTTTTTTTTTCAGTAAACAGAGTAAATCCTCGACTTAACGGACCCCGATATAACTGACTTCAGATTTAACGGACCGGATTTAACTCTCATTTGCCCTCTTTTTCAACTCCTGCACATTCCTCTTGATCTCCTCCCTCTTTCTCTTGTAAATCTCCCAATCATTTGCACTCCTTCCTTGTAAGTACTGCCCAAACGCCTCTTTTTCTCTTTCACTAAAAACTTTTCATCTTCACCTACACTTCAACATTACATTCTATTTAAAGGACTCTCGGCACTAATGAACATCCCTTCTCCACTATCAGTCCATCTAATCAGGGATTTACTGTATGCATATACGACCACATCTCCAAATGCAAGTGTGAATGACTGAAGATTACTGCAACAGTATATGGCTATGCCATGCAAATGTAATCAGGAGTTTAGAATGAATATATAAAGAACTAAAATAATTAATCTAAAAGCAGATCTAAGAGGGAAACTCTATGTAAAAGGTGCCATAAATGGTTGGGCAAGACACAGCAGAAGAGGGAATGACAATGGGGATGGAGTGCTAGTAGAAAGTAACAGTGTGTGCAAATATGAGTTATAATGACCACTAAATCTTTAAATTAAAAGATATGAATATTCTCAGTACAGGCAATGAGACAAGCTATTAAAGACTGTGTATATTTGGCAAAAAAGAACAAGACAGGTAATGTGCAGGACATAAGATCTATAAGAGGGTTATGTTGGAGGTTATCTTATCATATGGCATTAATGTGTTGGGTAGAACCATATTTCACAAATCTTAATGCTTTAAGAATGAATAAGAAAAAAGTAATTATAAAAATTTAAAAGCTAAGGCATGAAAATCTAGCTGTGACCTTCTAAAGAAAGCTGAATGGACAAATGAAATAAGCAAGTGAACAATAATGAAGAAGAGACATAGTGAAATAAGGCCTTGATACATACAGCATCAAGCAGAAAAGATGCTACATAAATCTGTACTTTACCTGTTGCCAGAGCTCCACCTCAGGAAATGTAAAAAAGGCAAACTGTTTGCTGGCTGGGATAAGAGTATGTTAAGCAAACTATTCACAGAATATGATTCTCAATTTGGATTAAGAAAGCCATGTTCCAGATAGAAGTCAGAGGTCATAAATTCATCCATTAAGGGGGAAAGGAGAGTAATGGAAATTTGTTCATATCCTTTAAGTTTCTAAACCAGTCTGACTACATTTTAGGTAAAAAATTTTTTTAAGAAATCTAAAACAGAACAAAATTAGGCATACACCAGAAGCTAAGCAAGAAAAATGTTATAAACAATCTCAAAAAGTTGCAAATGTATAAAGTAACTGGTGAAATAATAATGCTAATGATATACTTGGTGGTGTAGACCTCCCTCCCCAAACTGTACAAATAGATAAAGACAGACAAACACAAACAAACACACACACACACAAAGAAAGCATTTGGCACAGTACTTCATAAAAAGCTGAATCACCAAGCAGGAATCAGAGGGAGAGTCTTAAGGGGAAAAAAGTTTATTTCAGTGAAAGGGAGCAAATGATAAATGTCATAGGAACGTTCTTAAAATGGGTTGAGTTCAAAACAGAGTCTCACAGGTTTTGTTGTTGGACCATGACTCATTTTCATTTCAATCTACATGAATGTCTTGCCAGAGGGTATGGACTCTTACCTGCATGTGTTTGCAAATGATGCAAAAGTCATGAGGGAAGTGAAAAGCATGGAGTATTGCATCAACTTACAAGAAGACCTTGATAGACTTCAAAGTTGATCTCATACAAGGTTGAAGTTCAACTCAAGCAAATGTAAAGTAATGAGGAAGGGTCACAGAGAAAGAAGCCCTTAACATATCTATGACCGACCAGGAAATAAGTTGCAGGACTTTGTGTGCGAAAAGGATATAGGAGTCGACATTATCCCAAACCTGTCACCAACCTGAGACCAACTGTGTGCAAGCAAATATTGTATTACAACTGTACTCAAGTTCATGGATAAAAAATATTCAGCAAGCCGTTTGTATCTCAAATAAGGCCAAAACTCGAATATTCTTCTCAAGTTTGGTCACCTAACCTAAAGAAGTACAGACAGCTCACTGAGTAAGTCCTGAGAAGAACGAAAATGGTACCAGAATATAAGACAGCTGAGTTACAGAGAATGGCTGAAGGCCTTAATTTGTCCACCCTTAAAGAGTGAAGGGCAAGGAGTGACCTGATCACAGCCACTGTTTTTCAAACAGATGATGATGCTGCTGACATTGAAAAGTTCTTCAAGAGATGTAAGGACAAAGCAAACAGAGGACAAAACATGAAATTAAGCAAGAAACTTATTTCGAAGATTAGAAAAAATATTTTTATCACATAAGAGTGGTGGACGAGTGGATTAAAATCACTAAAAACATGGTTAGTGCAGACATATACAGAAATTTAAAAACTTGTATGAGAGAGAATGTTCAAAAGATGGGGCCCCACAAGAGCAAAACTCTCTCACCATACTTTACAAATAGGTAATCAAACATACATAGACTCCAAAGATGGTTTGATAAAAGATTTGATGACATTCAGTCAGGGAAAATATAAAATAATGAGCATGGGAAACACTGAAGGAAGACCTCAATATGAATAATATCTAGAAGGATACAAGTTGCATGAGCTTGCATCAGAGATGGACTTGGAGGTGAAGGCCATCCCTAACCTGTTTCTGGAGCCCTACAATAGGAAAATAGTAAAAACAAAGTGTTTGCTGGCAAAAAGTAGAATAGCTTTCAAGCATATGGACAAAGAGACTTCAACATACCCTAATAGAATAAGTCACCATACCTAAAGAAGAACAATGAGCTAATAAAGACGATCCACAGGAGGACTACAAAGATGATATCAGCACTAGGGAAGCTGAATTACAAGGAAAGGCAAGAGGCCTTAGAGTGCCTACCATGGTAAAAAGAGTGAGGGGTGACCTCATCATGTCCTTTAAGATTTTAAACAGATTGATGATGTGGAGAGTGAACAGTTCTCCAAAAGACATAGGGACATACTGACCAGAGAACAAAGCATGAAATTGAAGAAGCTTGTCTGAAGAATGCAAAGTAGTACCTTCATAGTATAGGAGTAATGAATGAAAGGATTAAACTGTTTTAGAATACAGTAGCCACAGACTGCATACATAAGTGAAAAGGCGGTATGACAGCAGAAAATGTCCAGATATAGGGCCCCTATGAGTGTCAAACTCCCTCCCCATACAGTACAAATAGGTAATTACACACACACACATACATGGGCCTCTATGGCTTAATGTTTTGCATTACTCACTATGGCTCAACAAGGGGCAGCCTGAGGTCTGACAAAAAGGGGTTTGAATTCTGAGTGTGGCAGTCAGGCTAAACCCAACCTTGGTGTTCATCCTACCATTGATAAAAGGGTACTTGTCTTAGGCTGAGGTCTGTGTTTATGAATGCGTGCATTCATACGAAGAAGTAACTACATGATACTTATATACATATATAAGGTTAAGAGACAAAGCAACATGAGAGGAAAACTACAAACACACAAATGGAAATTGCACACACACACAGCCTCCAACATGAAGTGATTAGCATTACAGACCATGGGTCAGCACAGGCCCACCCAGGGTAAGGACTCATATGGGTGTGACTCCTGAGCACAGCAATTGGCGCATAACCAACCTAAAACTTCATCTGCTCTGAGTTGGTTAATAAATGGGTACCTGGTTTCAGCTCTCTCTCTCTCTCTCTCTCTTATGTGTGTGTGTGTGTGTGTGTGTGTTTGTGTGTGTTTGTGTGTGTTTGTTTGTTTGTTTGTTTGTTTCTTTGTTTCTTTGTGTGTGTGTGTGTGTGTGTGTGTGTGTGTGTGTGTGTGTGTGTGTGTGTGTGTGTGTGTTTGTGTGTGTGTGTGT
>JAYMFT010159269.1:0-26482 GCA_038088735.1 Panulirus argus | reverse complement strand
GTGGATTTTTCTTCACGGTGAAGTGAAGGTTCTGCATATATATATATATACATATATATATATACACACACACACACACACACACACACACAGTCAATGCATATTATGATACTTTGGTGAGTCAGACCATATAACAATAGTCATGTGTGATTTACTCGCTTGTCCATTTGATAAGAGTTTAGTGCAAATGAAAATTCTTATTTGTACTGGTCGAACCCACTCTAGAGTTCGTCTGTGTTGATTTTGATAGCCACACACTCCCATCGTGAAGTGCAGCATTCACAGCCTTAAGTCCGTCCGTACTTATCACTGGCGTCTCAAAAACAGTGGCTTATGGTGGTCAATAAACCTGGGGCGTTGGGTGAGAAGGTCGCTTGTTTACATTAGCCGACACCCCTCAAGCTACAGGCATAACCGCTGGACGACCGACCTCTCACTTCTGCTCTTATGACTCCACCTCTTTCACCTCAACGATTAAATGTGGTGCATTCAGATACATCGGCTTCCTTACTTCTTCCACCACGATGGGAATGTAAAGATTATACAAAGGAATACGAGGAGGGCATTCAGAATTGTCGGAATGTAGAATAATTCCGAGTCCAAAGAATAAGACAACCATGGAACTTAGACTGGCGTAGTTTCCAAGAATTTCTTAAAGTTATGACGTTGCTGGTGTCGGCTGGCTAGTCTGCGGAGCGTGTCATTGGCATGGTTCTTTTTGGTTGCGGTCTTGAGAGAAATAAATCTTAGCATGCACGTGAATTTACAGTTAATGTTTTAAGTCTGAGGCTCCAGTCTTGGACATAGGAAGTTCACATCGAGGCCGGGTCTTAACTGGAATATGAAAAGGGTTTCAACAGAGGAAGAAATAAGAAGGAAAGAGGAAAAACATTTTACGAATTTGAAGTAGGCGGAAAATCTGCCTCTTTAGAAAAAAAAAAATCAGGTCATAGTTGTTAAGAAAGACATGATGGGGTAAAGAGTTTTAAAATTCTGTTGTGTAGGGATGGAAGCAGGCATCACAACGGCCTACCACTGACTTCCCAAGCACCGCATAGTAATCATGCACCGCATTAGCAGGTGGCGAGGTCACACAGACAGACAGTTTGCGGGAGCAGAAACCACACTAATATCTACGGAAGAGGGAGAGTGAACCAACCGTGCGCAGTAGGGTACATGGGGTCAGTTTGCAGAGTCAGACTGGGAGAGTTGATGAGTGGGACTGCTTTGGATTCGGCTGTGTTTAGTGAACATGTAGAGCCAGGACCTTCCCAGAAGTGAAAGCAGTATTATATAAGATGGATAAATACTTTGTATGATTAGAACAACTGTTCTGTAAAAAGAAATTACGGCACCTGGACTGGACTCGCAGTTTCTCAAAGCAAACTTAGCGACTTACTTGTCTCATCCTCCTGTGAAGTTTTCTGTCGTTTTACAAAATATTCCATCATTGCCAGCTTGTTGATATTAGTCTGGTCAGGAGGTCTGAATTAAACCTTGTAAAAAATCTAAGGCACTGCGCCTAGCTGAGAAGCATCACACAATGAAGAGTCGAGGTTCCTTGCATCCCTGGAGAGCCAAGAACGTTCCTTTCCTAGAACATTATGCCAGCTCATCTATGCTTCCTCTTCATTATGCTCCTCACACACACCTGAGCAATATTGCGTAGAAGACTGATCAAAGGGGAAACAATCTTGATGTCCTCAATAGACAACTTTACTTGGCGATTTTGTTGGTGGCTTTTTATGGTTAGTTCCCCGGGTGTGTGATATGCTGGTGACATCTTAAGAAACGTGTGTGTTTGTCTTGGACCCTGTGGTCCTGACGTAGGGATGGAGTTCATGATATTACTCAAGCGTTGTCGCAGTACGAACATGGATGACGACATCATTACGAGAACGTTTTGGAAAGAACCGAGAATTACGGCACTGAGCTGGTGAGTCGTGCGTTGCCACGTGTTGATAGTCACGAGGTATTTTTTTGAGAGGAGAAAGAGAGAGAGAGAGAGAGAGGGGGGGGGGGTCTTAACTGCAGCTATTCTGGTACAAGTTCACGTCCATCCTGGGACATTTACAACAGCTTGACTTCGTTTTTTAATCAAAGGGTCAAACGAGAAATAAAATGATAAATTCTATAACCATTGATATAGAATAAAGAGAAAAGAATATCCTCGAAGAACGCATCAAAAAGTGAACTCGAAGTTATTGATGAACCCGAGGAATGATGTAATAACATTAGAGACAAAAATAGTCATACCGAAGTCATTAGATGGAAGTGTGTCTCTCGACATCCCCAAGCTATCTAATAATAGCCTAATGACTCCGTTAGAGGAAAGAGGTACAGAAATAGCTCCAACTCATGAGGAATCAGAGGGAACCTTCATGACACTAGAGCTGTCACCTGTCAGCCTTGCTAACAGGGCGATGAGAGTTGTTAGGTGTCAGACGTCCTCAAAGAATGTCAGACGCGTCAGCTGGTAGCCATGCACATCCGATGACAGAGCCGTCAGCCGTGCATACTAGATGTCAGTGTTGTTAGCTGTCAGCCTTGCTCACAGGACACCAGAACTGTCTGTCTGCTGTTAGCCGGATCCGCTAAGCCGTCATCAAATTAAGCTGAAAGCTTTGCCAGGCAGCTTCTTGGAGGAGCCATTGCTTCTGGCATTGACGTGATGGGAAACCTGTTTATTTCTCAGTCGTTTTCTCTCAGGAGAAAGCCTCATTTCCTATTGCCACTTGGTGATCAGGAAGCTGTGTTTCTCATTGTCACCTGGCGATGTCCATCATCGTCACCTAATGCTGTTTCTCAGTGTCACATGATAAATTCTTCCTCTTTGTTATCCAGTGAGAAAAGGGTTTCTCATCGTCTGCTGATGACGAGGAAACCCTCCTGCTCCTCATCAGATGGGAAAGACCTTGACTTCAGTGTCTCATTGCCACGTATCTCTCAGAAAGCAACTTTTCTAATTGGTTTGTGGTGATGAGGAAGCGATGTCTGTGTCATGCTGAGGAAAATGCCTTCCAGGTGAGACTTTCGGGTGGGAGTGCCAGGTGGACCAGTTTCTTAGATTAAGACCAAGTGATTAGATGAAATTCGTCTAAGATTAAGATGATGCAATTTTTTTTTGTATCAAAGTAACCCGATTTTCATCTTAGATTAAGCTGATTCAAGACTCTGGAGGGCCGTAGTTCTTAGGTTAAGCTGATTCGAGGGTCTAATTTGATGTGGTTTTAAGATTAAGGTGATTCACTGATCTGGAGGGATGTGGTTCTTCGATTAAACTGGTTCCAGTCTGGCTTAAGACTTGAATGGTGATGAAAATCAATGAATATTTTGGTTTGGTACGTTCATGTTTCAGTCTTAGTTGCAATATTTCTTTTACTACACTTGTGTGTGTTACTTACATGACTTTGTAAGTAAACTGATTTTCCAGTTGGTATAAAGTTTAAGGTAAAAATAAAGATCTCTTAAAGTTTAGGCTTTGAGTTAACTGATGAGAGCATCGCGACATTGTTCCGCTGGTGACCGCTGACTGACGACGGTGCTGTGGTCTCCCCGTTACCACCACCGCTGTTAATGGTCAGAGAACTGGGTGCCTGGATTTGCATACTGCAGTTCATTGAAGGCTTTTTCTATGTACATAGCTCGGTCGTGTGCCCAGCAAGCGACGCACAGGTCACTGCAGTTCCAGATAGGCTGTGTATATTGCATTTTATTACGAATGCAGCCAGTCTTCTACGCCTTCAGCCGTGGCCTAACATGGGGTCTAATCATAAACTTCAGGAATTTCTCAAGCGATTTCCTGATATATATATATATATATATATATATATATATATATATATATATATATATATATATATATTCTTACTGGGAATGGATTCTCCTATATTTTTACGTCACATGATTATCCACACAAGTTGAGCCCTTTCCCGATGGCATACACTCTTCATATAAATTTCACACAGGTAAGGATTGTGTCACAGAGCATCTTGCGTTCTCACTGTTCCATTTGCTTGACATGGGAGACCCTCCGTGGGGACTGGTGACGTAAGGCACTACCGGATGGCGCCCCTGGCTCTCGTGAGACTCTGTTGCTCGTGCCAGGCTTACGTCGCTCCAGACGCATCGCTACAAAACTTTTTCCGCCCCTTCAGCAACGCCATGGCCGTCATACTTACTGAAATATGTATTGAAAAGTAGTTCACCTGACTGGTATATGCCTGTTTGGCTGTAGAGCGCCAGTTCAGTGATTACCAGTCTTTAGAGAGCGTAGGTGACGTAACGGGTGTCATCAGAGTGGAGCAGGTGGAGCCAGCAGTTGTGATAAAAAAGCTGGATTGCGTTATTGTTATTATTTAGCCAACGACCGATCCTTTGAAGTTTATCCTTACCTTTTTAATTAGGGAGAGTTATTCATTCGCCTGGTACTTTATGACAAACAGCCGGCCCGAACTGCGGTGTTTGTATAGGGCTACCTGTTGTTCACCTCGCTCCATTGGACAATGCTTGTTTGTCACGTTTAAACACAGTATGTGATGTGGACGGCATGTAAAGGATGGCAGCCAGTGTAACTCACAGTGACACCGCTTCAGAAGTCTCGACACGATCGGTCCACATGTCAGGTCCCGCTCGCCTCTCTCTTCCTGCGATGCCAGAAGGATTCCTCTTTTCAAATCCTTTAACGACCTCGTTATCAAAGCCTCCCGGGCCAACCAGCCACTCCAGACGGGTTTTCCCGTCTCTACTGAGTCCTTAGCCTCGAACCGCGAACCCTGAGCCCCGGCATTTGAATCTCGAGATAACCTCCTCCCGTCTCTCAGCTGCAGCAGTCTACACAGGCGTCTGCGTGGCACGTCCAGCAGCTAAATGGCTTTGGGTTTAAATGCTCGTGGAAATTTTTTTTTTTCCCCCATCGTGTTGACCAGTGCAGGCGGACACCCCCGCCCAGCCCGTCACCCGTCCCCATGACTGGCCACCCGCCCGCAGCCGGGGCCCCAGTGGGTCGTAAATGCCACTTACTGTGTTGAGTCGTCGTTAAAGTGGCCATCACCTGCGGTGGTCACAAGTCCTCGGTATATATATATATATATATATATATATATATATATATGAATTTTGGTGCATTGGTTTTCTTTTCCAGCTATCGAACGTCTTAGTGAAGGTGCGTCGCCTGTTATCTCTGATTGTGCGATTGGACGAACTGAAAATAAGACTGAATAGATTTCCTTCCCAAGTGACGTCATCAGCGCCTTTTCCTAGAAAAAGAAAATGCTTTCGAGCTCGGGTCAGGTGGTGATCTGCTCGCTCGAAGGGCTGATGACCCTACATGGGATTTTTTATGCTGACTTTTCTGTTTCTCTTTCGATTTGAAATCTTAATCTGACTCTCGTCTTTAATGTTCCTTGAGAAATTTATACAGAGACAAAGTAAATAGGAATTTGGAGTCTGCCTTTACTTTTTACCATACTGATACCTAACGAACGTAAAGAATGTGCTGTCGTCCAGCGACGTCTCACGACCTGTAAAGAAGGCCGTAATGCGTCTCATTACTGGGCGTCCCGTCCACCGGTCCTCACCGGACGTCCAATCACGTGTATGTATTCCATCCACTGAGCGCCTCCCATTGCTCATTATCCTCCATTGATCTGTGGTCTCATGACAAGCTCCATGTTCGTGAATGACCCCTGGGAGGTGTTCGTGGGGGTCAGGCAAGGTCAACCAGAGACAGGTGACGTTTCATCTTCCGAAGCCTCATGTTGCTTTGGACTGGGGCGATATGGAGGTCATTGCTAGGGGTCACAGTAGTTAAAACAGAGTAGCACAGCGGTAGTGGCGATGTTCGGTGGGAGGTGACGCAGATGGTGTGGTCACAGCAACGTGATCATAGTGGTAGATTCATAAGTGGTGAGGTCCCAGTGGTGGTATGACGTGGGTAAGGTGAAAATATGGCGTTGCAGTGGCGGAGTGAGGCGTCACAGTGGCAACAAAGTCTTAGAATTTTTGCAGTGGTGAGGTGAGTGAGAAGGGAGAGGTCGCTCAGGTGGGGTCATATTAAGAATACCGCATCCACGGCATCACGAACCACCATGACGCAAGACAAAGGTCAGAAACCCACACCGGATCAACCAGGCGGGGAGAGAGATTATCAATATGTACGGTGCGATATGCCGGTCGTAAAGGTCAATACGTTGGAAAAGATTAGATTCGGAAGTTTCTCTCGATAGGTTTTGGTGTGGAAAATTATATTTTCACAACGCGAAAATGTTGACAGTGTTGACCATCCGGTAGAGTCGTTGCAGAGATGTGTAGAAAACTACGCAATATTGAAGCACTAGGATCCCGATTCCTCTATCAAGGAATAAAGTATTAAAACTAATATTGAACCTGATGATCAACATGTTCGCAGACTTTGGATTTATAATTTGATTCTGAGGTGAGTTTTGTTTCATATGGTTATTGATTCCGCACCAAGAATGCCGACTGGATGATATATATATATATATATATATATATATATATATATATATATATATATACACAATGTGTGTTAAGTAAGAAGGTCAGTAGGTTGAGAGATCAGGGCTTCCTTGTGATATCAGTTTTGTTACATAAAATCCAGTTTTTGTCGCGTCAGTTCGGCCAGACGGGGTATGAATGAAGTGTCCGTCTTGGACTGGAAATCTTCGCTGACACTGGAGCTGGAGGAACTTCTGCAGCTTCCGTGACTTGCGGAGGTTGACGGGAAGGTTCTTGTGTGTCTTCCTGGACTGTGCTCGGTCAAGGTGAAGGTCAAACGATTACATTATACGATCAAGAAATATTGTCCGTGTCACGCCAGCGCCTGCAACACAGCTGAGAAAAATGAAAGCTTTAACAACACGCACCCAGGTCGGGTAATTTAGATTCTTAACTCGCTCAAAATCCATTTGTTTGTCTGTAGACTGTATCAAAATGGCAATGCGTTCCTTTGATCTGATTGATTTATTAAGATTAACATGAATGAACCTAAAATCTTGATGGAAACATTGATTCATTATTATTCAAGGGTGAAAACGGAAGGAAATCAATATGGCGTCCTTTCCTTGTCCTAGAAACAACAGAATTTCAAAGAGTTCTCAAGTCTCATTAACAGGGGTCGGACGTCATGCAGAAAGACTAATTACAAGACCAAAGACTAATAACTAGACCAGATTATGCACGTCATTCGAGCCTAACCGCGCAACATTTCGACAGAAAATCTTAAAGACGAAAATATGAAAATACATACGAGATGTAGATACCAAGGAAAATAAAAAGACATGAATATGTCAAAGAAAAGACAGAGAAAAATGTGTATAGAAAAGGAAAATAGAGAAACATTTCTTGCGAGTTTAAACCTTACCGTGATGAGGCCCATGGACTGGGCCAGCTACGATTTTCTTGACTAACGAGGTTAATCAGATCTCGTCTTGCCAACATTATTTTCCGTAATCAGAAATAATCTTACGTAAGACAGTTGGTATAACTAGAGAGATCTGACACTAATTACTTTAACTGAATTGATCTTCATCATTAATGTAGTATTTACATTCGCCTACGTGTGGATAATTCTCCTACCTGGGTAAAGCCGGTCTGAGTCAAATTTGTATCGAGGTGCAGTGGTTAACGTTATATAATCCACGGACCTCGCAGGCCCGCGTTCGAGTCCCGAACTGAAAAGCTGGCTTGATTGAACTTTAAATAATGAGAATAGTGACAGTAATGCAGTAGTTGTTGTCTTTGTTTGTGTGTGTGTGTGTATGTATGTTTGTATAGCATATACTGTTCACATGAAATAGATTGGAACGATTCACTTCATCTATTATCTACGGAAATTGATCTTTTTCCTTTGCTCTTCAAGTTTTTGAAATTTCTTACTTTACCTGCACCCTGGATGCTTTGTCCACCATCACTTCTCTATGTAACATGACCCATCTGAGCCCCTGGTCTGGTCTGGTGGACAACTCTTCGATGCAGTAAGTGTGCCACAGAAACCTCTCAACCTCGTAGTGTATGTCAACACTTTTCTCCCTCCCTTGTAACCTTGTTACCATTTGTGTTAACAACCCATGCATTAATCGCAACGAAAACCCATTATAATCTTTCTCACAAACCCTAGCGGCTTTCCTCGCGTGGTGATGAGAAATATAAATCCTAAAAGGCAATCTTATCCTCCCGCATGTGGCGGGGATGAGGAATATTACTCTGGTGTGAGGGTAGTGAGAAACGTCCTCACGCTCACAGCCAGAGCAGAGCATAGATTCCGACACTCACGACAGTGAAGTATGACACCAGCTGGTACAGTGAAGTATGACACCAGCTGGAACAGGGAAGTATGACACAAGCTAGTGCAGTGAAGTATGACACCAGCTGAGTTCAGCTGTGAGGTAGTGTACCATGCAGGACCTCGGTTGAGCAACTCCCCCGCCACGAACTGCTGTTATCATCAGAGATTAATCTGTAGATAAAAAAAGGAGGTGGAACGTTTAGAATCATGAAAATTTCATATCTATAACTATATTATGTTGATACTCGTTCTTTAACATTCTGAATCCCTTATGACGTGTAAGTTAGCAAGCCAACAGCAAAGATTTATTCGCAGCAGAAGGTACGCAGCCCCTGATTTTGATACCACTGTACACTGGAAGCCTATGAAGGAATAATTGTCTGAAATTGCTTGAAGTTTTAAGCCATCAGTGTATAACTAAGCATCATATACGAGCTCCAGTAAGAAAGCGACACAACTTCACAACAGGGCTATTGCTAAAGTGGTGACAGGATGTCAGAACAACACTATGAAGACCCTCGATGTGAAGCAAAGTCTGGCGGCGCACCATTAGAGAGCAGCAACAGTCACGTGCATCAGATGACACGATTCCACATGTAAACAAACCCAATGGTAAGGATTTTGCCTGTTCCAAGAACAAAACCGAGCTATTTGCAAATCATTTCGCGAGAGAAATGAAAGCTCTGGATACAGACCGAAATGCTCAGATAACATAATTCTTTACGTCCTCAAAAAATATGTACGTGAACTCGCGTCTCCACTCACATAAATCAAATCTCAAATCACTTCTGTCTTGCTGGCAACGATGGCAAATTTCTCTTGCACCACAGAAAGCTTAGTTGACGGTCATATTGCGCCAGTGAACAGTTGTTCTCCCCAGTGTAATTTTGGACAGGAAAACTGATTTACATTTCGTTAATCTCTTTTCTGGCAGTCCAGGTGGACAACAGACTCTCTCTTTTGAGTGAACATATAACATGAATGGCTGCTAAAGGTCTAAGAGGATTTGTCTGCTTATGATGAGGACGAAGAGCACATCATTTATTATTTCAACTCCCAGAATAAATCATTTATGTAGCATTTACCTTCGGTATGGCGTTCCTGTCCTCGAAAAGGTACCTGATTCTTGTAGATCAAGTCCAGAATAGAGCGAGACGTTGGTCGAGAGTAAACTGTATGAAGTGGACCCTCAACCCAACTTCTTACCACTTCAGCTTCGCAGGGACGTGTTTGGTGTGTGTGTATTTCATCAGCTACGGTCAGAGCACCATTTCTGAGGTCAGAGTACTCATTCCTCACCATCTACAGTTACGAATCTCATTTTCTCTTACGTCACAGTACTTGAGATGGTTTGTTCTAAGATAATTTTGGTTGGAGAAACTATCCATAGCAACACCCTCACCACAGCACTGTTAGTATTCTGAGACCCATTAGTTGTTATCTGCAAGGATAGGCTGGAGATGTGGTCCTTCTCCTTGTCCATGGTAAACTGGCAGCAATTTGATATAGGAATAGACAGTTAACAGCTGATATGGTGGACTACAGTAAATTATGATCAAGATCTTGGAAACAATAGAAATGTCTAGTGACAGCAATAGATAACCGTAGTGTCGATCTATAATTATGGTTTTCAGTATAAAAAGAAAGGGAAAAAAAGTGTGTTTGTGTGTGAGTGAAAACGTTTTTCAAACGTTTCAACGCTTCTTGCATCCTTGACAGCCAGACGGTGACAAACACGGCTGAGGAGTTAATATATAAAACCACTGGATAGGCGGTGACCTCAGCTTCCTTTGATGGCTTCTTTGGCCCTCTGTGTATGCAAAAGTTTTTAATCATGAGCCTGATACGTTTGGATCAATATATCAGGGTCAAATAGCGGGAGTTAGAGGAACCCTTTTTCATTTTTCAATGATGAATTTGAAACCTTGTATTGATCTATCAAGATCAGATATGAGAAGGTAGTCGAAATCTTTCTCATTGACTTAAGGTCGACAGGTGATAAGAATATCACGATATCTCTGCACATAGAAAAGAAACTGATTGTAAATATTTTTCGAGTTGTATTTGCAGTTAAATACTTGTTTTTATTTAGTCGGAAAACGTGACGCTCTCTGCATTTCGATTATTTCCGCTTGTTAGCAAAGAGCTGCTGGAATTCGTGCTCTCTCGAGGAAGAAGTTCATCAATCCGCAACAGTTCAATAGTCTTTTGATTTGCAATTATTGTGGCCGTGCCTTCAGTACCTGGACGAAGCGGTGGCATTACAGGGTTCGATGCTGTGTAGGTATAGTTTGGGATCAACTGAAATCTTACTTTTAGACACAGACTCAGCCACATCTATCTGATCTTCCACACCTCCCCAGCATAACCATATGTACCATCTACCGTGCCGGAGCTCACACCCCGTCGCTCCAGTCCAATATTTTCTGCAAGAACATAGAGTATTATATAAATGATACTCTATATTTCTGGTATTTCTGCCCTTATAAATATAGAAATAGGAGTATGAGCATCTCTGGGCAGTCACATTACATTTTACATGAGTGGCCGGTGTCTGGGTAGGGGAGTTTGATGCCAGGCTATGTTTTCTGAACCGGTGCGCAACTCTCAGCTAAACAGGCATGTGCTTAATAGGGAGCCAGCCTTGCAGGGGCCAGGTCTTGTACCTGCTGGTGCTGCTAAAGCAGATGGATTACTGCAGCACAGTGTTCAGTCGTCCTGATTACCTCTGCATTATCCTGGAGGCTGGTAACTCAGGGTCGACACACACACTGTGATACAAAGTACAGAACAAAGCTCGATCGACATCTTCGGGAAGTTAGGATTTACATTTGTGTGGACTATTTTCATTCGTGTGGACCGTTTTTGGCTTTCATGATTTGCATAGCTATGGCGTTGTTGTCCACTAGATCTTTCGAAGCAAGATTGTGAATGGGTCCATAGAAATTATGACATTCACTTTACTCCTGCCTTCGACTCTTCAAAGCTTTCCAGATCTTTCGCAAAATTTGTTGTACGTCTGGTTGTGGTCCGTTCTGCGTCAAGCGTTGTATGTCTGTAAAGTTACCTTTCTATGTTTTGAGAGAGAGAGAGAAAAGGAGGGAGAGAAGTGGGTGAGAGCAAGAAAGGAGCCAGTTCATGAGGCACTTATAATTGTCTGCAGAAAACTCATGAGTTTCTTTAAAGTATTCTTTTTTTTTCAGTTCGAATTTTCGATATAATTACTTGCGACTAAGTAAACAAGCATTGATCCAGGGGATCAAACACTAGCACCCTTTTTGAGTCCCTGAACGTGGGATTAATTTGAGTTAATGGATCATGAACGGATTAACTCGTTCCAGCCGTTCTGCGCTTTTGCTGCAGTTCTCGACGTTTACGTTCTTCATGAGAGGAAAGCAAAAACAGACTGGGTATATAAATAGTGAACGCCGGGAGAAGGATCGACATGCACGTTGCAGAGGTTTTCCAAGCGTGTCGCAAACGCGTTGCAGACATAGTGTCGATCTGCTGCATACGTGTTGCAGACATGAACGACTTTAAAGTTGTAATTAAATAAATCCTCTTGGCATCGTGTCCCTGCCCGAGGCTGGGCACATGACCCTTTGGAAAGGTCATGCGTGTCACACCTGACCCGCGAGTGGCTCAGACCCGGACGAAGCCAGCGTGGAGTAGAAATGCTGTAATCTTTACAGTCCTGATTGTGTGGTGTATTTTTGTCATGAACTTGCGTCAGTCAGGATATAAACTGAAGGTCACGTGTGTCGTGAGAGGGGAAAGAGGTGTATTTCTAACAGGCGTGAAGTAATGGCTAAGTTATGAAGGGTTGCGGTGGAGGTGGGAAGGTACGTACATGCGGACACTGCGCATGTATAATGTGCTCACTTGTCCTGGCCAGCTGCCTCCACCAGCTGGGTATCATCCATTATGGCGCCTTGCCTCCCCACTGTGATTACCCAAGTTACACGAGACTTACCACCTCTGAAACAACTACAGTCGTCTCGTCCTCATGGACTCACTGCTTCGTGTCTCGCCCTCGAGACAGTTTATGTAGATTGACTCAGAAATGAATTATGAGGCGGTCGGCATGTAGATGTTTCGTTATGGAGATGTTGCTGTGTGTAAGACCGAATTTATTCCTTGACGTGACTCGCGTATGTTACAGGTAATGTAAGGAGGAGAAACGACACCTTGTGGATACTGTTGCTTAACAGGAATGCTCTGGTTTTTGCATCTAGTGGCTGACACGAATTCATAAAACGACTTACATAATTTGTCATGAGATGACGCATGTTTGCGCACGGCATCATGTTGTTCATACATTTAACACGGATTTATGATGCGTTAGACGCATATTCCTCATACTGTGGTTCTGTGGCTTTCTCATTTCTAATATACTGATCGACAATGCACGGGCAAGACATGACCCACTCAAAGCCTCGCGTGAGAGGACAGAAAGCGAGGAAAAAGAATATAAAGATCCTTTTGGTTTCCGCAGGTGTTTGTAGACGTGACTCTTAACTCGTGTGACTCACACATAATACTACGTTTATATGAATTTTTTTTCAGGATTTTATGTACGTTTTCTGGATGTTGAGTTCGCCTCCACAATGTTCTTCCATACGCCAGGAGCATAATATTGGGCATGGTTGGTGGGGAGGGGGGGTAGGGTGGGCGTATCATATCTACACTGCCTTGAAGGTTTATTTGACTCCTCGCACAACTGAGCTGGAAAATCTCATAAACGTTACTCCGAGTTCAGGAACTTTCGTTATGAATTATGAGATATCTCGCCTTTAAGGACTGTATATTTCCTCTCGGGAAATTTGGAAAATCTCTTAACCGATTTAAATATAAAGAGACTCACGCTCATCGTAGAAAATCTTATTGTCAGTAAATTACGTAAGGAATATAACAATGACAAATACCTAAACGTAGGAAATGCTTAATTTTTATCCAGCAGCTGTGTCAAGCATCCTTTTATCTCGTCTGGTCACTCCAGCTGGTGTGCCGGCGTGTAAGCCCTGGTGAGATTTCGTTTGTATGCAAAGTTAGGAAAACATCCAGTTCATATTGAATGTGAGACCTGCTTTACTTTTTCCAGATTATATCTAATCCTGTTAGCTGAGCGTCCGGCGTAAGTTTCTGTACACATTATGAGAGTCTATGAAATGTTAAACACTGAGATCTGATTATTTTTTCTCATCTTTGCAAAAACAGTTTGTCTTTTGAAAACTAACTTTTCCGTTTGAGAGGGAGATAAACTTTCATCCTACACCTTACACTAGTACCGAGTCTTTAGCCATGTTTTGTTCTCTCACAGCGTATTAGGTAAATATATGCATGGGGAAGAGAAACACTGAAGTACCGTAGAGTAATATAGCTTAGCGATCACGATTATCTTTAGCATCTTAGTAATCTTAATAAACCTTTACCGGGTTGTGTTTTGGTCGCTCCTGACGTATGGGGTCTTCCGAGGCATTTTCCAAAATGTTGATTGTGTTTACACTGTCCACGCCACCGCCAGTCAATTGTCAGTGTTCCATACTTCACCTCAGTGGTGTTTCATCAGCTGGAAGACACTCCATTTCCTTCCTGCCAGTCTCCTCCTCCTCTTCCTCCTTCTCTCCCGCCCTACGTAATGTCCACCAGGCTCCACCCGTCACAGGTGGCTGCCCTCTGCCGTGCCGTTGGCCAAGTGTCAGGGTCGCGCTGATGCGAGTGAAGCCACACCCGCGGTAGCTCTAGAAGAAGGCGAGATGTCGGTGGACGACACTTGTCATTTACTGTATGGTGAGATTACGACGGTAATATCGTTGTTATGGATGTACGTCAGTGCCTCCTGCTGGAAGTCTCTCAAGTATAAGTGACGTTTTATTACGTCTGTTTACGCTGGGCCTCAGGTTTACGCTGACCTAATTATCCGTTCGTCTTACACTGTTTACGACTGAAACCCTCCGTCCGTTCCTGATGCCCGTCACTCCTGAACTTCTCTTAGGCTCTTCAGCGTCAATTACCGTCGGTGCCGCGTTAACTGTGAATGACGTTTATAGACAGCCTCCCTCGCCGGCAGCACCGACAACGCGCCTTGCTGAATATTCTCGCCTGACTTCACTTCCCAGTGTCCTCGCCTTGGCTTCCTTAGGGGATGGAGGGCGGTTGTTGGTCGAGGATAACTGAAGACTGGTGTTGGTGTTCGGCCTGGAGCAAGGGCAGACAGCAGAGACCTGTCAACACTCACAAACAGTCCAGCAGACAACTGGGAATTTCAGTAGCCACTAGTACTCCACTGTCCTGTGGGTCTATCCTTTGCTTAGACGAAGCTGTCACGCAGTGATTAATGAAGAGACTCGACGCAAAGGATAATTCGCTTTAGCGGTCACCCGGTTAAGCAAGGTTTTGTGATAGGCAGTCTTAGGCGAGATTCTGTCATGTGACGGAATTTAATGACGACGTATCGAAAGTTTCAAACAATCTTTCTTAGTTTCCTATGGTCTCATTTTAAGAGCAAATTATTTTCATGATTTCTCAAGATTTCTCTGCCTTTTTGTCTTTTATCTAATAAGCTTTTTCCCATGATCTCTCACGATCGTGCAGTTAGCAACATGTTATCACCTATTTCGTTACGGAGAGGGAGTTCCACACTCACGGGGCCCCATCCCATAGACTGTCATGTAATCATCCTTGTCCTTGCTAAACTCCTGCTCAGTGACACCCGTCTCATCCACGTCCTTCTTTACGTCATCCTACCACCTTAACCTCCGGCTCATTTTCCCCTTCACATTACTTACAAACACCCTCATGTCATCCATTCAACATCCATCTCTCCTGTATGACCACATGATGTATTAGAACTCAATCATGAATTTCCTTAAACACGCCCCTCCCTGTGGCGCTTCATCCTTCACTTCTCATTCTCCCCACACTCTTTAGTCTTCACAGCCAAAGTATAGAGACTCCTCCATTAACTGTACTCTACACGTCTCTCTGCTTTCAACGTTCGTCCTAAAATGTCACCTTCCCTTCACTTAAGGCGTTGAAATACACCTTCCCTACACTAGACGTGTTATAATGTACCTTCCCTACACTTGACGCATTATAATACACCTTCCCTACACATGACTTGTTATGATACACCTTCCCTACACTTAACACGTTTTGAATTTTGACTTTTGGACTTCATGTGCTCATCACTGGCGTTGCTGCATCCTTTATATGTTTTTGCCTTTATCTCCCGTATATTCAGTGTTTAGTTTCTGAGTCTGCTTCAGTATGTTAGAGTCTGATGAAATAACTTTAGTTCAGTCGTCTTATCAGACCTCATTTCATGCTGAGAGATAGAACCTCATGGTTCGGCAGGATGTATTACACACTCTCCTCCCGAACTTAAAATTTCAGTCACCAAACTTTTCCTACAAAAATCACTTCAAAGTCTGACGAAACTTCGTGAGTTTACTCCGTTCCCCGAGACGGGCTCAGAGACAGGAGATAAATCACACGTTCGCGTTCTCGTCTGTACGTACATCTTGGAGTGTTCAGTTTCTACTCAGTTGCTTTTGTAGCTTATGTTGTATTGGACCAGACTTGGCCATATTGCTTATTGATTCCCAACCAGGCTCGAATATGGGGCCAAGTCATGCAGCTCTGTCCACGTTCAAAGAGAGGTTCTTAGTGTTAGTTTTGCGATCCCTTGTGTTGGTGTTATGTTGTGGGAATTTGATCGGATTTACTTGAAAACTCGATCCTCAGCTTTTGTTTGATATTCCTATAATACTGTATATTGATTGATAAGTCCGTCCCAGTACTGTCTCTGTTTGATCAGCATATGTGAGGACCAGAGAGCGAAGGGAATTTTTTCGTTCCAACATAGTTGTTGTTTGAGTTAGGTGTCAGTTTTCCGAGGAGTTTGGCAACAGACGATCGTTTATAGTCAATTACTTTGTTTACGTGTAAGCAAGACAACAACAGTGTTGCCACGATGGCCGGGATTTAAACCTTAGCTTCGAGGTCCTTGGCTCCACTGTCTTCCGTAGGTCAAATTAACCCGAGGATCAGGTTGCCTCGAGTGGGGGTTCATTATCAAATGGCTATTGGAAATGTATATGTTTTCAACCACTTACCGTCATTATCGTATCAGGAACCTCTCGTTAATGGTGAAACGGAGAGCCTGCAGCCTTTTCTGGAAGATATAATGATGGGCTTTCGCCAGTCGTAAAGAGAGTTTTGTTCGTTTGGGACTCTACAGGAAAATATTGTTGGAGGATCGTGCTGTCAGATTCTCTTGGCTTGTCATCAACTAATAACCATGGCAGCAGTGGTGGGCTGGCTGGGTGCACGTCAGCGTCAAGTGAAACTTCTTGAAATGTGAAAAAGTTTGCAATATTGCCGTCCTGTAACATTCCTGCTGAATTATTTTTTTCTGTGCTTGTGGGAGGCAGTCCATGTGAAGCGCCTTCGTTTTCTGACAGATGTTGTTCGCTTTTAGATGTTGTTCTTTAGCGGATGTTGCCTTCCAGTAAGTGTTCTCAGTGAATGTGTCCTAGTATACGTTGTTTTCAATTAGTTGGTCTTTAGTAGACGTTTGTTATACGATCTTCTCTTGTTCATGTTTTCTTGTAGATATTGTTCTTTAGTGGTAACTCTGTTTGCTTGTTCCTGTTTCGTAAGTTTGTGTTCTCATTATCTCCTTTTTCTTTTAACCTCCACTTCATTTATGCCCATCCCGCTTCACCGAGCTTATCCGGCTTCACCTGTGTGCTCCACTTCACCTGCCTCTTCCCTTCTAAAGATATTGGTTTCTGTTACTATCCTCCAGCAGATAACCTTGTCACAGACGATCAGATCTTGTCTCTCTCTTCCCATGTAGTGTCCTACTGCAGATAACCTCGTCATAGACCATCAGGTCTTCTGTCCTTCCCATGTACTGTCTGCTGTATTTCGACAAGCTCCTGCATTTCTTAAGAGATTCAGGATATTGCTTCTCTTCATGAAAACTTTTTATCCTCCTGCTCTGCTTGTCCAGCTTTCCTCCGGTCATCAGTCTTTTCACCACTTTTACCATTCTTTTCGGTACCACTGAACAGTGTTCTCTTCTCATCAAAATCTTCTGCTTCACTTTACCGGCCTTCTTCACTTTAGCCAACTAACTCCACTTCAACAGCTCTCCGCGTTCCGCCTCTTCCCTCCGGCCGTTCTTCTGATCCACTTCCCAAAGCATCTCGTATCTGACTGCCGGCAGTCAACAATCTTCAGTTAATTAGTCTCTTTTCTTCGTATATATTTTCCAGCCTTTTGGGAGGTGGACAAAAATTCGTCCTCTCATTTCTCGCCTTATTTCTCATTCTCTTAGGATTACGATTTTGTTCGTTACCATCAGTCTCTGACTTTTCTTTATGCATTCATATCATCTGCTGTTGTACCTTGAAGGTTTCACACTGACGATCTTAACGTCTCAGATTTTCTTCATGACACTACTTGTCTGCAACACCTTCCGTTGGGCATCTTCTCCCCAGCATTCTTCCCCGCCCTTCCTTCGAGACTTTCTTGTTCACCCTTTCTTAATCAGCGTCACATTCTCCCTTCAGATATTATCTCATCTCGTTTTCCATAACACCCTTGTCTTGAAACCTCCTCCTTACCTCCTCGAGCCGTACGAGGACCTCTTCACCACCTTCCGAACAGGTCTTCAGCACTCCATCTTCAATACCTTTTTCTCCATCATCTTCTCTCTGCCCCATCATCTTCTCTCCAGCACCTCTTCCTCCATTACATGCCCCCCCCCCCTCGTCACCTCAGCCATCTTCATTTTCCCCTTCAACGCTATCTTCATAACATCTTCATGACGTAATACTCTGTCTTCAGCATCGATGTCCTCAACATTTCACACTGTCCTTTACCAAGATCTTCGCTTCGGCGCGCTCTCCTCAGCATATATCCCTAAATATTTTCGCTCCATCGCGCTTTCCACAGCAAATAAACCAAAACATTCGCTTTAGTATCGTCCGTCCGGTGTTGTATATACATCAACTTCTTTTCTGCGTTTTCTTAACACCGTCCGTCGAACCTGTCTTCCCGCTGACTTCCCTTCATCAACATCTTCTCAACGCCTTCCCTTCAGCGCCGTCTCCTCCTCATTACCTCCACTTCAACACCTCCTTCTCGATACCTTCCTGGCACTTCCCCTCCCCTCCTCACGACTCTCCTAACCACATTCCTGCAACGCCCTCAGGGTTGAATTTGACATTAGCTTTGGGGTTGCAAGCAAGAGTAATTGATCCAGAATTTCATTAAGCGTCTAAGTTTCTCCTGATCTCTCCAAGAAGGTCGTCCATTACTGCGCCCAGAGACAGGAGACGGTCCTCCAGGATGGGGATTAGTTACATGTGCTTGTTTCAAGGAACTGACCACTGATGTTTTTGTGTTTTGATACCGACAAACGTAATGCAAGCTGTCTTTTGCAGGGAATGTTGTTACATGTTGCAGATATCAGCGCTGTATTCGTTCGTCAGTGATGAGGGGCAAGCTCGAATATTTGTCTTACTTTCGATAAGAGCATTTACCGGGATGAGCAATTTTGTTTATGTCTTAAATTTCCCTGACTCGCCTCACTGCTCATACTTCACAATCGGTTAATATCGATACCACGAATGACAAGTGTGGGCCTGTGAAAAAATGCCGTGGGGTATACGTGAAATATACTGATAGCGCCTAACTCTTCTCTTCATCTTTGTAGATTAGGATATCATGATATCATTACTATCCTCCAGATGATAACCTCGTCACAGATCATTAAGTCTTCTGTCATTTGTCCTTTTCATGTGCTGTTCTCGTCATATACCATTAGGTCTTCTGTTATCTGTTCTCATCAACAGGTGGCTCAACTTCATCCCATAAACACTCCCTTAGTAACTCAAGACCAGACAGCCTTGCTCATACAACCTAATATCCTCTCTTCACAATACATGCTCGACGCCCACATTCCTCATCCTCAACCGTCTCTAGAGACATATTCCTCTTACATTTGCATGGAACAAATCTCTCATTCTGCTCTTTGGATCTCAAGAGCCCTTCATCCCTTGTAAATACTTTATCCCAAAAGACCACTAAACGTTGAACGTGAGATACAGCGACGTGGCTTCGAGATTTGTAGGTATTCAGGTATGTACGTCAAATCAGACGTGTTGTGACTGGACGAATATAAATTTGAATGGAGTAAGAATTCAGATATGAAGTTCTATTTCCGTAAATGATTTCCTAAGTTCGAGTTCGCCAAATATTGAAGTCTGAAGGATTCTGAATCGAGAGAATATCAAGATATCCTTCCTCATTTAACTACTGGAATTTGCCGGAGGCGCAAGAGAAAGTTATATTACTGCAATGTGTTCTGAGATAAGTGACTCCCTCGACGGAGGAATCCCAGGACCTCCTTCGTCAGGGCAGGAGCAGCATTCCAGATCAAGGGAACACAAGATGAGATATTCATGCTGGTGCTGCTGACGCTGGGGACCTGACCGCTCCGTACCTAGTGACTGGTACGCAGTACGGTGCCTGGTTCAGCCTAGTTCTACTAGTGTGCTGCGTTCAACTATCCTGGACCACATAAAATCGTTGCATTGTCCAGTGCTGAGGGAGTTGGTGTCGCTCTCTCTCTCTCTGTGAACATTAATCATTTTCATTGTAGTGGTTTTGCTATTTTGTTTAGTCAGTCAGTCATTCTGACTGTCTGTCTGTCTTTGCTTTGTTTGTAGATATGTATACACAAACACGAGAGTAAGCGGACAGATACATGTAGAAGCAAACGAACACACACACACACACACACACACACACACACACGCGGGCGCGCGCACGTAACTAGTAATACACAGAAGTGTTACGCCTTCCAGCAGTACAGATACTGTTCCGAGTTTTGAAGAAATACGTTTTTAGTAATAGTGTGATGAGCGACTGAAACATATCCAGAGTAGAAGCACGTGTACAAACCACCAGCTCATACACACCCATTGTACCTACACCCTAGTGTCTTCGCCTACACCTTCCTCACAACACCAGAGGAACCGGGTCGCTCCGCCCTCATAAATCCTTGGCTCATCCGCTAACTTTGCCCTCTCTTGCCGACCCCTCATCCTTACCCCCTGCTTCTTGCCCCCTTGAGAACCCATAATTAGTTTACTACCAGCTGGAAGGAAAGCAACTTTCAAAAAAACTCTTTTCCCGACGCATAAGTAAGATGTAGCTCTCAAACATCTCTAAAGAGTCCAGTTCCATCTATCTTGCCTCGCGCTCTCCATCTCGCTCCCAGTAGGAGTGCAACAGAAAACTGCGTTACGATAATGTCTACTTTAAGGTCAGGAAAATCAAAGAAACTAGTGCTACTGCTGCCATCAGCTCCTGACGAGGGAGGGAACAAAGAAAGCATCAGCCAGGTCACGTGGTATAGAACCGGCTGTTTGCCCTTCCCTACCGCACCTCAGGCTCCTCCAAATACACTTTGTCTTGCGAGTGATTATCTCTTTTCCAACACAATGAACTTAGAAGATATGATGTTACTCATACGACCGTTTGCCTCACTCTGTCTCGTAGTGTGTGTCTGTGTTGTCCGACGGGGAGGCAGAGGAGTGGCAAGCGGCGAGCTTGGCCAGGCTGCTGAGAGGGGAGAGCACTGACCCGCTGAGGGGGCTGAACTTCCTCACGCCCTGGGATTTTGTCCTCCTTCTCTCCCAACGGAAACCATAAGGAATGGTTCGTCGACACACTCAGCCAGAGCTGCGTGGAAAAGAAACTATAATTTTTGCATATATTTCAAAACGTTGGCAGCGTGTCTTGTGAGCCGGTGTTGCAGCAGAAAATGATGGAGTTTCTCAACAGCAGTATACGAGTATGTTATACGGTGGTGGTGATGCTGGGGCCGTTGTCCACAACTCTCGTGGCTCAGTGGGGCACCAAACTCTATTTGTGTGGAACTCTGGTGTTTTCTTTATCTTCCCTGATGACTGTCAACAGCTGCTGCACCGTAATGTAAACTTAGTTTGCCTACTCTGTCACTTGTGTTGTTCCAGCAATTCGTATGTAAGTTAGAGGGAAGGCCTTCTAGTATTTCCTACACTTGTGTGTGATGTTTCTCTCACTCCTACGTTGAAATGAATAAGCCTGAGTTATCATTCTGTGTCACGCGTTGAGGTATTTTGCTGAATTGACGCGGACAGCGAAAAAATGGTTTACAAATGCATCAGTTTATAGAGGTATACTGTGCATGATTACGTCAGCACGCTGGCGGTATTTCGTTGAAGCGAGAACAAGCGCTTGTGTCGTCAGTGATTTTTTTCGCCGTTCAAAGAGTTTCCGGTATCAAACGTCACATCTGCTTTGATGTGGCAGTTCCTTTGTTGTGTTCGTTAAAGTCGAGATCACTGGGCGTCATCACTGCGATCGCTGACGCACCTCTGTACCGTTGTCGTGAGGCCGACTTGACTACGTACTAAAGACAAATGTTGGGTAATTGGATTTCATCCCTTCCATCACGGAAGAGTAATTTTCCCTAGTGAATATGACACGATCATCGGTGGCCCATTGGGGTATCTAAAAGATGTCTGTCTGTATAGCTTCTGTGTCTTTGTGTCAAACGAAATGTTCTTGATTGATTAAATGTCATGCAAAAGAAGACTCGTAGGTGTGGTCTCTGTTGTTATCAGTGGCAGATGCCAGGGGGAACAGTGTGGGAGCATACGAGATGGTGGCCCGATGCCTTGATCTCCAGTGTGTCGCTGACGACCTAATCATACCAGCCGAGAATTGCTGTTCACCACTAGTGTTCACAGGTAATCGGTATGTGTGTGTGCTGTGTTACGGAGGGTGAAGGCTGTTGCGTCTGTGTGTCCGTCGAAGCTGTGTAGGGTCAAGGGCTGCCAAGGGTGAATGTCGCTGAAATCTTTCCTCCTTCTCCCGTCCCTCTTTCCTTCGCTCCGGAAGAGGTAAGGACCTGGTGAGAGTCTTTGTACCTCACGTCTCACGAAGTATTGCATATCATCACAGAGGACGCTGCAGGTGTTGGTGGAAGAGGAGGAAGAGGAAAAGGAGGAGGAGGAGGAGGGGGAGGAGGAGTCTCCATCGTGCCTGGAGGAGGAGAGAGTGTGTGTGTCTGGTGATGAGATGATCTAGCCTCCCACCTTGCTACCTGCAGCTCGCTGATTACCCCAACGACTTTTGAGATGAAGTTCTCTGATGTAGGAACCGACTCGTGATTCATTTTTGTCGGGCTGTGGGTACGGGAGCACGAACGTTTCCTGCTGGGCGTTTCGTGTGATGTGAGCTTCTCTGCGAAGACTGTGTTTACGGCTCCATCTCAGCTGTCAGCTAGAATACCTGTTGCCATGTATTGTGGTTTTGCTGTAGTTAAGAGTGATGAAGAGGCCATATGGCCCATTATCATGATATGTGTGTGTCTGTATGTGCGAGCGTGCGAGTGAGTGTGAGGGTGTGTATGTGTGTCTGTGTTCGAATGTAACCTTGTGTGTGTGTGCGTGTGTGTGACGTGCGGATCGGGGTAGGAGGCAGTCGAGTCATTACGTATTATAATATAAGTGTCTGTGTTTCACTTGTCTTTCTCAAGAAGGCTTCTGCACAAGACGAGACGTTAGAGTAATACAGCTGAAAAAATGTCACTTTTCCTTACTCACCATCCCAGTCCATACACCTCACATCTTCCATTGTAAGCAATACATTTTCTTTTCCTGCATTTGAACTATCTGCTCGATGAATTCGCCCAAGTAAGATTACGTGGCTCCATTCAAACTTCAGGGGTACGTATCTTTGAGAGCCGCTGATGACAGACATGACGGAGAGCGAAATGTGATGCTCCGGGTCTGGTATCGTGTGGGATCAGGCGAGCTGCCTCTTGCCTGCAGTGTTATAGATATCTCTTTTCCTGTCCCCAGGGCCGCCGTGAGCTGACACTGGCCCTTGGGTAGGGCTGGCATTTTATGGTGCCCCAGGGTCGCCCCGGAGACCGAGCTGGGGGAAGGAGGTGAAGTGGGGATGGGGCATGTGAGTGGAAGGCGTGAAAGAATCATAATGATACAATTTGTTCACCAGCTATATTTTCTATTTCATGGTCGCCTTATTAATATTTTAAATTTCACCTCACCTTGTCCGTCCGGGGGCCCGCCACACGCCCCGGGCCCTCGGGGATCTTGCCGTGGTTCCCTCGTCCTCTGGGTGGGCCCGCCTCCCACACCCAGCAGGGTAGGCTGACCCAAGCCCGTTTGTGGTCCGTCACCGTCGCTCCTCCCACATAATAATTCCCTCGTTTTGTCTCTTCTAAGATAGTTATTTTGAATATCTCAGGACTGGAGCAACAGCTTAAGGATGATAGAAAGGACGATAATTAGATAGACGTGTGAAAAAAAAGAATAGAGGATTGATTAAACAGAGATTATAATGCGAACATTTCCTAAAAGATACTCTGTCACTTGCAGGTGAGTGTGAATAAGACAAGGGAAGCCGTAAGCAACCATAGAGACACTGGTAAGTGTATGGTAACATTTGTTCTTTGTTTACTGTATACAAACATTGCATAAAGCTATAATAGACACTCATCCCGGGGGACCTTCCGGGGGTCTCTATCCGTGGAGTTATTTGGCAGCCGCGACAAGATCCGAAGAACCTGTTGATATAAGTGAGACCATCGGTAGCGCTGATTGCTGACATCACTTTAGTCGACTGGGTGGGATTATTGATGCTGTAGTTCCTGGCTAGTTCGATAGGGTTACATGACTAGGAATGTAATGTGAGATCATATGGCTTGGATAGTTTGAAGGACCTCTGGGCTCGGATAGTCTAGGGCTTCTTTGCCCTGGTTAGTGTAGGGCCCCTTTGGTTAGGGTGGTCTGGGGCCTCTCCAGAGGCTTAGATCTTCTCTCGGACTCATCTGGATGGGATAGCGTCTAACACATGTAACTGAAATAGTATGTGGCCAGCGTGTCCCGAAGAGTCTTATTCTTTTGGCTCACTCTCTTATTCACTCTCTTCAACTCCTCTCTCATCTTCTGTTTCTTTCTCTCTAACTCTCTCATTAATGCACTCATATCTTTTTTCTCTGACTAATTTTCCTTTCCTGTACATTTCCTTATTCAATGACGTTCCTGTCTTTCAGTCTCCTGTGGCCACCAGCCCTACATCTGTTATTCTGCTCCAACTCATCACCTCCTGCGTCCTTCGTCCCCCTCTCCCCAGCCCTCTCTCTTCCTCTCCCAACACTGCCTATTTGTCCCTTCCTCACTTAAGACTCAAATCCCCATATCCTCTTACTCCCATCCCTTCCTTACTCTGGTTCCACTGCTCCTTCCTCGCATCCCCAGTCCTTCGCAGTCCTTCCTCGCATCCCCAGTCCCTTCCATTCTTGCACGTATTTTACTGCTACACATCAGGCCGCTCCTATGCTCACCGTATCTGATTTGCATGTAGTTATAACTTTTCCAATCTTCATTTCACTTCACTTTTAAGTCTTCCTGCTGACGGAGTCCAACTGTTCTGTCTGTTTTCCTCGCTGGTTCGAGCCAGCTACTCCCCAGGGGCGCCAGTTCTCAAACTGTCTCATTTAGAAATACGTGAAACCATTTGAAGGATACTGATGGTCCCCTTCATTTTCGAGCCATTACTTTTTTGTCGCAGATTTCGTAAAGTCTTCCTGAGAACCTGCCAATAAGAAGAGCATGAAACTTTTGAAATACAGGGATGCGTCCCTACAGTCGAGTAAACTATACCCCTTTTTGCAGAGAGGAGAATGCGAGCGTGGAATCATACAAAGAAAATCACGAGAACTTTTGAGTTCATATCCTCGAGAAGGTAAAAGATCTCAGGATGCAACTTCCACCACAGTTTAGTTTTAACACCTTCACTGATCACACTGAAATATGCCCGTGGAGACAAGGTTCCCGCTGACGGCCATTTGAAGGAGAATCCAAAGGTTCTTGTTACTTAAACTTTAAACAAAATGCTCCGGAATACAGCAAAGGTATCTGGAATATAAGTGAATCGGGAAGATACAGTTCATAAGTGGTTCAAAGGATTACAGGAAGCAGTGGTGAAACACGTAAAAGGTCAGGAGACTAAGTTTCAGCAAAAAGTCACAGTTTCGTAAAACGCGTCAAGACGGTAATGACGAAGCCCATGGGAGTGGAGAACAGAGTGACTGCTTCCCTTGAGATTCCCTCCGGAGAGGATACAGTGGGTCAAGTTATGGCCTTCAGGAAGATCACAGAGCCAGCAGGTAGGTAGAGTTCGCATCGCTCTTAGCACCTGCAGCATCCCACAGCCCAAGGCGATGCCGGGCGCCGATAACGTTGCACCATCTCGTTTGAGAATAATGTTCTCCAGTGACGTGGGACGAGACATTCGGAGGAACTGAGCTGTTCTCGGACGTCCTTACACGTCGGCTGGGGTAGCGTCTCATTGCCAAAGGGAAGCAGCAGCAGGAGGGCCACAGTGTATGAAAGGAAGCAGTGCCGGTTTTGCCACAACGTTATAGGTCATTCAACAAGGTTATGAAGGGCAAGGCGGCAGGCGCTACGAGGGAGAGAGAGCGTTTGATTTCTTCCAAACGGCGCCAACGGATGTGTGAACATTGATGCAATGTAGATTGGTTTCCCAATATTCAGTTCGAAGGTCTCCACTTCTGTAGTCTACGCTGTTGCTTTAGATCTTCCCGGTACGTAAGCAAGGAGTTGCCTTAAGTCTTCCTGGTACGGAGCGGCAGTCTGTTTGGACGACGTCTTCGTGGTAAAGGCTTTGATCTGTGGCGGTCACGTGAGTGCAGAACCTTACTTAGAGGATTCTGATGAGAGTTGGTGGACAGTGTGGATGTGAATGGGTTTCGGACGTGGAAGTGGGAAGAGAGTATGAAACTAGGACGGCGGTGGTCAGACTGAAGGTCGGACGTTGTTTCTCCTTCAGGTCATTTTTTTTTTCTTTTTTAAGTTGAAAGCTCCAGTCACGGAAAAAAGTCCACATCAAGGCCGGGTCCTAATTGGAATATAGAGAAAATTGAGAAAGGGGGAAAAAACAGACAGGGAAAGTATTTACAGATTTTTGAGACAATGAAAACCCTGTCTCTTGAAATGAGCCAGGTCATAGTTATTGGGAAAGACATGAGAAGGTAGAGAGTTCCAGAGCTTCGACGTG
>JAYMFT010159258.1:0-12459 GCA_038088735.1 Panulirus argus | reverse complement strand
ATCTCTGTCTTGCTAACTACATTAATTTCGAAAGACAATAAGCATGACCCGATTTTTTGCTTCAATAACGCCCGCACTGGGAGGCGAACCCTTGTGGATGTCACAGCAAAACATCCACATTACATCATCATCTGATGTCAAATACATCAGCCATGATCAAGACATATATATATCAACATTTACCGGCACAACTCCTCCCCATGAAGCGTACTTCCATCTAAACCTCTCTGGCCCCAAGATGGAGTGAGACATCATATCAACTTGGTGACAAACACCCCGCCTGGTCCACTTAACCCTATCCCATCACTCACTCCCTACCGTCACCTTCTGACACATCCTCTCTTCAAAATATGTCTTGCAGTTCGAAATATACGGCAATCAGTTTTTTCCTCATCTTTTTTTCACCCCATTATTCATTCTGTTAAGAAACATGGCTCAATCATTTCCCGTCGGAATGTTTCCCAGACTAATTGTTGCCATGGATGATAACCTGACGCCATCGCACACAACCCTGCACACATTCTCTCCGTCTAACTGACAGCCCCATTTTCGTTCTTCCTTAATCACTCTTGACCAGCCACTCTTCTCTGTTATCACACCTGATACCCGATCCACACTCTGGAGCCGTACTCAGTGTTCCCTTCCGTATGACTTGCCTTATCACCTCCACCCTCACCGTACCCACACACCTAAACACACACACACACACACACACACACACACACACACACACACCATCAAGTCTCCTTATCTTACCCAAGTGAGGGCGCTCTGCCCCACCCACTAGTCCCTGTCGCATGGGTTTGATGTAGGTGGTGTGGGATGGTAACGTAGGAGCGTAGAGTGGAGTGGAGTGGAGTGGAGTGGAGTAGCCGCCTGTGGTGGTTATGTGTAGTGGTGCAGTGGCACTGGTATCAGCTGGGCGGTAGCGATGAGGGTAGGGTGTTCTAGGTAGTTACCGTGCGGTGGTAGTGTGGTGAAGAATGAAACGATGCACAGATAAAAAAGGCTGGTGAGTGTAGAGGATGTGTTGGTGATGGTGTGGTTGTGTGGACGGCATGTGCCAGCAAGATGAGCAGTGCCAGTGACAGCGTAAGGGTGAGGATGGTCGAGACGTGGAGACGGATGAGGAAGGAGGTGTGGGAGAGAGGATCAGGTTCACTCACGGCAGGACCCAGGAGCAGCAGCAACAAAGTAGAGCCACTGAGCCGCTGCAGTAATGGACGACAGGGTACACATTCCCCCCCTAGGGAGTCTCCAACCACCCCAATCCCCTCTCTCCCACCTCTCCGTGGTACAAAGTAACCAAAAAACATGGGGACGTCTCCTGACACCTCCCTCATCTACTGTCCTTGACTAGTACACTGTTCTGGATTTTGGTGGCTGATCCACCCTAACACCACAGAGTGCTGCTGACCTTCACACATGAAAATTTCCATGAACTGCTCTGTGGTTTGTGATGGATAAGCAGCCCCAGCTTTATGTAAGTACCAGTTATACATAATGTATGAGACACACACCTCATGCTGAGAGGCAATCAGCCATGAGAAGCACTTGATTATATCCCCAGACTGAGGGGAATAGACGACGGTGGAATCCCAGGAAGAGCAGCCCTTGCGTCATGATGCATCCAAGACCCTGTCAGCTCTAAACTCGACCAGCAAGGTCGACCCCACTCCACTCGCGGTGATACAAAATATGAACAAAAAAATTTTTTGTCTTTACCGTAGATGTGGCACCTGCAGCATTAAGCACGACAACTGTTATTTTGAGACTTAAATATGAAGTTTCACGTCAAAGGCCATCAACAAGTGAGAACTAAGATAATCTTGACTATCCTTCCCCGCGTTCCCACAAAATTCCTTTCGATTTCAAATACAAAAATAAGGGAGTAGAAAAATATAATCACGCTTCTCGAAGGTTTTAAGTTTATTGTTCCTATACACTCCGGCCCAGTACGGTTTCGGCCGAAACTGTTTTGGAAAAATAAGTATATAGGTCCTAAGAAGTGGGTTTTATCTTCAAATAAATTCGCATCAAAATTTGGTTCTCCATTAAGAAAGATGTTTCAACTCTTCAGCTATATCACATCCCTTCTCCCCTCGATACATCAGTCTCTAAAAGATGAAAGCTGACAGACTGTTGTGGCTCTGACGCACACAGTAAAGACTGTTCGATCAGTATAATTATTCTGAGAGATACTACTGGCGAAGTTCTAGTTAATCTGTGATGGGTAGAGCCATCAGTTGTTGATTTAAAGAAACATGACAAACGTGAGACAGGTACAGCACGAAGTTACCCATCTGAGTCATGGGGAAACATCTGTCACCAAAAAGTAAAATCCCCTAATGTGGTTAGGCTGTTGCGAGAACCAGATATCAACATCGAAGTACAAACAATTCGTGTCATGAGCATCCCGACTGCAACTACAATCCACTGCAGTCTCATGTACCTGTAACGCTCCTGGTAAAAGGTAAATATCATAAAGACTTTGGCAATTAGGGAGAAAACGGGCCCAGGTGGGCACTACTACAACTACTACTACAACACACACACACATACATACACACACTTAACTATGTAGATGTACCTCACTTGTGTTTATCCAAAGCGCAGATGTATCCAGCCCCACCTTAATCTTAAGCTCTTTTGTGTTGAATTAACAATAGTCACCGTACGTTAAGTTGGCCTAGAAGCCACGCCCCTCTTCTATAGCTAAGGTAGCTGATTGGTTCATATACAATGTTCATGTCGCTATCCATTTATTCACACTAAGTGTGTTCATAGTTTATAATCAGACCTGTTCTTCTGTATATTAATGTTAAAAATCGGGAACATAGAAATCTAAATGATTTTAAGGCATTAACACTTTATATTTGCTGCAAAACAAAGAAAAAATGAATAGGCTTCATTCGAAAACGATGTTGTCCTTGACTTCGACCGTTAGTGATACATGTTTAACATTTTTAACATCCTCTGTAAAGTGTTAATGCCTTAAAATCATTTACATTTTTATATTCCCAATTTCTAACATTATGATACAGAAGAACACACTTACTGTGAATAAACGGAAAGCGATACGAACACTGTATATGAACCAATCAGCTACTTTAGCTATGGAAGAGGGGCTTGGCTTCAGGGCCAACTCGGAGCAAAACGAGTAAAGTTACTATAATGATCCCCCGTTCTGTAATAACTGCATACTTGCAGCCGAATAATTGCCTAAATTTAATCAATAGTTATTCATCTATTCATTTATTATCTATTCAATTCTCAAACACTCGATGGGGACATGGACGTCAGTAGAGCTCGATACATCCCCCCTTCCCCCTCCTTCCACCTGGATAATTGGGTTACGATTGATTTTCATCCTTTTTTCATTTTCTTATTTACGTTGGAGGATCCAGTCACGGACGAAAGTCTAGAGGAAGTGTAAACCGTGCCATTTAAAATATGCCAGGTCATAGGTACTGGGAAAGACATGAGAAGGTAGAAACTTCCAAAGCATCGAGGAGCATGGACAGAAACAGTTATAAAAATGGCCCACCCTTGAGTTGCCAACGGTCACATAGTAATCATGTGACGCAGCAGTTTGCCGAGAATTGCGTGGTCTAGCTAGTGGTGGAGGCACACATACAGCCAGCTCTCGGAGGCAAAAAAACAAATACCAACAAAAAAGGGGAAAGTAATTCAATTTACGTAGGACAAGGGGATCAGGTTTTCAAGTTAGCTAAGGAGAGTTAATAAGTGGGACCGATTTCGACTCAACTCTGTCAAGCAAGGTTGCAGAGGTAGAACCATCCCAGATTTGAGAGCAGTACTCCATACAAGGCCGGATCAATCTTTTGTATAAACGGAGCAATTATCCGGAAGAAAAGATATTTCAGCATCAAAACAGGACACCCAGTTTCTTAGAGGCAGACTTAGCTATTTCCGTAATGTGGGGTTTCCCAGATAGAACGGGTGTTACAACAACACAACTACGTCCATTGAGCCATGAGGCGGAATTACAGAGCTGCCAAAGAAGAGAAGAAAGTTGTGAGGAATTTTCGATAGAAACTGGGTCTTGGAGGCATTAAACTTATATAGATTTCGTCTACCGCTACTGAAAAATCCTGTCAAAGTCTGAGGTTACTGAGGAAGTTATGTCGAGACGAGATGCAGATCGAATGAGAAAAGAATGAGCAGAAGTGAAAGACGTCGAGGAGTGCAGTGTTGGGTCGTCAGCGTAAGAGTGCTTTTGGGTATTTGTGGAGGAGAGGTTATCGTTGCTAAAAAGGAGAAAAAGAGTAGGAGACAGGACAGAACCTTGAGACACACTGCTGTTGATGCAGAATGGGAGAGAGGCTGATCCATCAACAACCACGGAGAGAGATCGGGAAGACATGAAGCTAGATATGAGGGAGGAAAGTGAAAGGGGGAAGGAAAAAGAGGGGAGCTTAGCCCCAATGCCACACCCTGTCAAAAGCTTTGGATATGTCAGGGTCAACTGCACAGGATTCCCAAAATCTTTCACGGATGATGACCAGACATTAGTAAGACAGGAAAAAATATCATTAGTGGATCTCGCCTTCTTAGGGATGGAATGTACCAACACATACTTCCAAAAAGGGAAAGTTCTGGTTCTGAGAGACACTCTTTCAGTACATAGGGATGGATGCCATCAGGACAATAAGCCTTGCTTGTCCAGGGAGAGAGGCGCTTTTCAGATAGTTCAAAAAGAGATTACAGGAAGAGGCATAGGATTAGTAAGAGGAGCATCAGGAGGTGAGGAAATGTTAGAGTCATCCAAGGCAGAGTTAGGAAAGAAACAGGAACCAAAGAGATTTGCTTTGTCTACGGGATAGACAGCTATAGCACCGTCTGGACGGAAAAGTGAAGGAAAGGTAGAGCGACAGAAGTTGTCAGTGATGCTTTTACCTAAAGACCAGAAAGACCTATCAGTGGATGACGAGGAGAGGTTATCGCACTTCCTCTGAATAAAGGAACTCTTTGCCTGCAATGACCACAGGCAGTGATGAAAGCCCGATATGCCTGATCCCTTGTCTGAATGGCCTTAGATCAGAAAGGGCTGAACCATGGATTGGAAAAAGAGGTCGTTTTGGAGCTTACCGTCTTCACACAAGACTGCCAACGCCCTAACTGTGAAAGAGAGCACATATTAGATATCTTTCCCAGTGAACCACTGAATCAGTGACTCAGTGAGAATATCTCAAGCAGTCTCTGTAGTCTGAGGGTCTGAGCTACGGTCGCCCGGTGTAAACACCAAAACACTGACATGTACCAGCACTAACACTGTCCTCAAACCGTGGGGTCACAAGGCGTCCATTCATCTGAGCTCAGAAATGTCTATACCATCTTTTTTCTACCGAAAGTCACCTATGCCTTCCCAGCCTCTTCCTTCTTTACAGATACACAGACGGATCAGCCGGAAATAATGCAGAAAAGAGCAAGCAGAATCAGTCTGGGCCCGTCTTACAACGCCTACAAAGAGGCCCTCATCTCGCTGAAACTGACCAACATCGGCAGCTCAAACCGCAGTTCGGCAGTAAACTGCTGACACAGTGGCTTCACACACGTGGAGTTACTACTAGCCCTTTGCAGTCCAGGAACACCGATGGCATCATTTCAAAAACTGGTTCATGTCATATTTCAACAAATGAAGTATCGAGTTAAAATCATCGAGAAGTTAGCAGACAAACACCTCTGCAGAAATATAATAGGACAAAACACATACACTACACCATATTATATTTTCCTTAAGCCATTTCACCGATAAAATCTTGGAAATAAATTTCCGACTTTTCATGTTTTACATTCAAATGTGCATCTTGTATAAATGCGGTGTATCATTTTACATCAAGTATACTCAAAATATGTCAACTGCAGATGTATTCATTTCTAGATATTTTGCTATCGTTTAATCTCTATCATAATATCACTGTAGCTCAAAACACTTCAGTACAAAGAAATAATTTCTTATGGTGTACAACGTAGCATTCAAATCGTATCCGAAAAAAATACAATAATGAATCCAAACACATCAATCTTCAAGAATACTTAACTTTCCTCTATGAGAAGAAAGGCATCAACATATCTCAGTTAATCAAGCAGCTTTAATATGTTACATTATATCTATAATATATTGCCCTCCATGTTGTTAATCTCCTAACAAGAGCAATCAGCTTTCTGATATAATTCTTGTAAAAAAAAATAGCCCAAAGAAAATTCTTACCCGAAGTTAGTTCCCCTGACCACATCTGCAGTAAACACACACACACACACAGTATAATACAGGCCAGTTCATGTCAGACCCGAAACACCTGTATAGACTCCACTACAGGATCTCCTAGATCCAGAGCAAATAAGTTAGTTGTTATGAGCTTCTCCAGCTACTGACAGATCTGTTCAGTTTTAACCCAACCATGATTAATGCTCTCCCAGCCCTAGTCTCATGGGGAAACGTATGTTGGATTTGCCACCAACGTCTGACCCTAAGACATACGCACACTGTAGACTGTTCCCACGTTGTATCAGTGCTGCCTCGTCTGAAAGACCCTTGCACCTTTGAGAGGAAAGATTCTGTCGCTCTCCATCAACCGGAGTTGCAGTAGATGCTCTCAAACACATCAATATCATGAATGGTTTCTATCAAATTCAAGTATTTCCACATTGATCTGCACAAGAGGTCCGGAGATGAATGTAAATGCGGGTGTGAGTGACCAGGCAGAACAGACCGAGTGTTCTACGTAGTGCAAGTCTTCCCACGTATTCCTGCAGAGGCTGTGTCATGATTCTGTCAGTGTGTAGGATAAAGTCGAAGCTGCCGCCTCCTCTCGGCCAAAGTGTGAATCAATACAGTGGGGCAAAGATGAAGTGATAATACTGACCGACATCACACCCAATCCAAAGTTCAGAAACATCAAGATGGATGCTAGAGTTGCGCCACTGCCAAGGGAGCAATAACTGTGTCCTCAGCTCTAATGAAAAGCTTTTTTAGCATCTTCATGCACAGTGTGTATTGAGTCCTTTGTAACTGCAAGGCTCACTACTGATGTTTGATCGTCTGTCTCCGGTATAGCCAGTAACAACATTAACATCGAGGGGTACACGGGAGTACGAGGGAAAGACACACAACAGGGGGCCCGTTGGCCCTTGTCTTGGCTCTCTGTTTTTAAATGAAATCTAAAATGCATAAATGGATGACGTAAAGGTATAAGATTTCATGGAATTTAACATGATTAAAACTTCTCGCTGCCAAATACTCATATCACAAATCTTGTAGGGCACAATAGATTGATGGATTTCATCATTTCTGAGAAACTCAGCCCAATTTGAAGGAGGGCTTGACTTGTTTGAGACTCTTCGCCTTCTACCTGACATCCACCGGCCCACATGGCCTTCCCGCACTTGCTCCTTCAGACTATCTAGACCAGCGGTTTCCAGCCAGTGGGCCACGGTGAATATCCTGTGTAGGCCATGGGGGTTGATACAGGTTCAATATATGATCACGTCTGATTGATAAAGATAACTGATTATTATTTTTGTATACTTGCTTGTTGTTCTTCTATCACCAGGAGTTAAACAACTTTTGCTTAAGGTACATTGTTCATTAAAACTAAATCTAGATGTACGCTTTAGGCTGACTTAAAAATTAAGAGGAGGGCCATAAATTCTTCAGATAATCTAAACTGGGTCATCACCTCAAAAAGGCTGGGAACCACAGGTGTAGACAATATTCGTCCCTCACTACACCAAGTCTCTGAATGTTATCAAGTTGAAATTGGGTACAAATTCAAAAAATTCATACTGTTCTTAAGCAAGAGGGGCTGAGGAGTATATACAATTAATTCTTGTCAATTTTACAGCATCTGTCTAAAATTCCAATTGTTCACAAATATCTTTTTTTTCTATTTTGAATCCTTATCACAACCCAGCCCCAATTAAATGTACGTCCCACAACTCAGAACACTTGAAAATTAATGGTGTGTGTGCTGCAATGGGAGCCCATAAGATAGCTTATAACTTTAACAAAGATCTTTTCTTTGTTTATCAGATTCTGAACAACTGCCCCCGCGACCTCAGCACTACTACCCCCCACCATCTTCAGCACTGGGTACTGATCCTTCAGGAATGATCTGTAGATTTTAATCATATCGTCGACGCTTCTGATGAAAACGAAGTCTCCAGCGAGGATAAAGATCTCCAACGAGAATGATCCCTTTCCATGAAGCCCTGACAATATCACACTGGAACACCAGAGGACAAAATGCTTATCTAATTTCACGTTCCGTAGAGCTTGGCTTTCCCTTGAGCAACCATTATCTACGAACCACAGTACTCAAGCATATAATAAGTTCCCTGGCAAAGAGCAAGCATTATGCTTGCGACTATATTTGTGAAAGCGATCAGCAGAGTCTCATTTTCTAATAGTGAAATCACATGCTATACTGACAGTATAGTTTACGGTTAATCAACGCACCACTGAAATCAGAGCTGAATTCAAGGTGATCTTTATCATTTGATGATCCGTTCTCTGATCAGCAGCAGCAAGAGCACTGGGCATTAACTCGATATGTGGCGCCGACGGACGGCAGGAAGGGTGTGGGGGCGCCGACGGAGGCCCCTCAGCATGAATACCAAGTGTGACCAACGAGGGGCACGTTACAGGAAAATATGAAGCGTTGCCGCTCTGCTCTCCCCGGGTTCTGCCCTGCCCTACTTGCGTCCTGCTCGGCCCATATCCTGCCCAGATTCTGCCCTGTACTGCTGGCATCCTGCCCAGTCCGTGCCCTGTCCGGTCCTTCCCGGGTTCTACCCTGCCCACGTCTTCCCTGGGTTCTGCCCTAACCTGCCCGCGTCTTTCCTTATTATGGTGTCGAGTCCAACTCCAGACGGTGGGCAGACTCCCTGCTTTGCTCAGCTATAAAGCAAAGCAAAGCACGGTTAGGCCCTTTACCACAGCTTATAACTCTCTACCGAAGCACGGTGAGGCCTTCAGGCCTTTCTAAGCAGCTCTATACCCTGAGCCAGCTTGAAGCTCTTTACCACAGAGCGCAGTGATGTCTTCTGGCCCAGAAAGTAGCTTTATAAGGACACGGCGAGATGTTCTTAGTTCACGGTTTACTTGTAATCATCTGTCTAGGCACAGATAGGTGCTCTGCCCAGCTTGTATACACCTCTTTATTGGGACACCAGGTATAGAGTCCTGCAGCCTAACATGACCTGTAACCCAAAATGTAGCTCAAAACCCGGACTTAAAGAGCTCCTTTGGTTTAGTTTGTGGCTTTCGACTGAGTTAAGGTAAAGTTCCCCAAGCCAAGCTTGCAGCTCTCAGTCTTACTATGGCACAGCGGCTTAGGTGGGTGGGAGGTTATCTGGCTTAACTTGTAGATCTGTACCGGGACTTCGTAGATTACCCCGGCCCAGCTTTGTACCTGTATCGGGACAGAGAGCTCTCCTCTGCCCAGCCCGAGGCCTTCTACAAGAGCACGGTCGGGGAATCGAACCAGTTCTGTGGGCTTGTACGCCGACACAGTGACGTCCTCCAGGCCGAACTGTGGCTTTCATTATTAGCCACATGGACCACTCTGGCCCAACAAATAATCATTTGTCTACTTGGGCACGGCAGATTACTCTTGTTTACCCCTTGGCTCTCTACCTGGGCAGGCTGGGTGCTCTGTCTCTTACTAAATTATCCATCAGATAATAAATGATTATGGAATATAACGTTCAGGAAAAAATACTCTCTTTGTTCTTTTATGCCAAACTGTAACTGAAATTAGCGAATACAATACAATTTCCTCAGACACAATCATAACTTCGTTCGTTTTACCGTTTCACTTATTCATAATTGAACATCAAGTCCCTAAATGATCGGAAATCGTTTCTCAGAGACAGTTGGTAGCGTTAACTTAACCTTATGTCAACGTACATCACCTGCCGTTCCCGATAAAATTTAAGAAAAACCAATTTGGCTCCCTGTAACTTTAAAAGAAACAAACGTTTCTGTAACAAGAAAATTCTATGAAAAGTTTTTTGGCGGAATATTTCAGAATCCCTGGAAACAGTTACCCTGTTGCCTTGAACTACGCATAAATAACAATTTGTAGCGCAAAGTCACGATAGTTTTACACTAAAATATTCCTGGACCAATGGCTCACTTCAACACTTGTTGAAGAAATACCTAATCACATAAAAAATACAAAAATTCCCTCACACGAACCGCTCCTGAATCCGTGGAAATGCTAGATATTAATGCACAAAAGAGCACGTCTTGTATGAGCTCACATTACGGTTCGGGATGTGCTTCGGGACACGCATGATCAAGGATCATCCCGACGGTCCGCTGCACATACTGCTGGGGACGGAGAGTTCGACAACCCCTTCCAACAGCCGTACCAAGCGACGAGCTGGACATACGAGTCTCCTGTGCATGAAGGAGTCCTGGCGAATACACAGGTGTTTGTTAACACAAAGTTTCTTCACACAGAGCTAACGATGGAAAAATCTATTTCTTGCAATAATAAAGTAAAATAACATGATGGGGGTGTCTGTGGAGCCGGTAGCTCAGTCATGGACTCGAGTTATGGTTACCCGTGGCCACGGGTTCTGTCCTGAGGACCTCGCTATACCGTTACGTAAAAGTTGTGGAAACAAAATTTTCTGAATCCCTTCCTGAGGAAGACGTAAAAAAGCCAGTAAGTTCACTTACTTTCACAATGTCTTACGTAATCCTCCTCGTGCAAAGAGCCACTTTAATTGTGGTTATAAGTTTAGCAAAAGCAAGAAAAAAAATTGGCCATTATCTGTAAGTCTGGAATAAATCCTCGAGGAGAAAAGCGATAATCTGAAGCTGGTGAGTGGAGATAAGCGCCTCCGAGCACGCGGCCCCTAGTCTTGGGCACCTCGGAACCCCCCTCCAGGTGTCTTCATCTGATATGGAGAAAGATAGGACAAGACGAATGGCAGAAATGATCTAAAAAGCTGCCGACATGAGCGCTGAGTACATCACAATAAATGACCAATTCATCTCCGAGCAGCGACCATTATACCTAAGCCAAGGCCAGTGAGCAAGAACAAAGGCGGTTGACGTCATACCCGGAGAGTCGTGGTTCGGGCCAGTTTGTGAATGAGGCGCCCCGGCCACCAGTGAGACGTGTGGACCCGGCGTGTGGACCTGGCTTCAAGTTCCTCCTGGCTTTCGTCCGAAGCCGTACGAGAAACTTTCCCTGGAAATGAAGTGATCAAATGTCCTTTAACAGACTACAGCCCAAGAGCGCCAGACGGGAGGAACTCAGCGCTTCAAAGTGGGAAAATATGTTCCGTGTCCCCAGCATTACCAATGCTTATCTTTCCTCCACTCAGCTGTACACCCTGACCAACGTCTTCATTACATAAGTCCATCAGTCTCGTCTTACTGGTCAACACTTCCCCACAAACTGCAGCAACACTAAATTCACTCTCATATATTACACCGTTACATAATATCCTCGGCAAGCACAGCTTCTAAAAGCTTACAATATTTCTGAAATGGAAATAAAATATATTTCCACGTTTGAGATTAAAGTATGAGCATCGTCTTAAGATAAACAGCTCATTTCCAAGAGTTTCTTCATCAAGTGTTAGGAACACTTGTTTTGGAAGGAGCTTTACCTACGCTTTGGCAGTTACGTCCAAACGGCTAATTACGGAGATTTCAACAGCAAGTTAGATAACGATCCGACGTGGCGACAGTCCCTGCGCCCAGGCGGCCTCTCTACCCTTGCTGCACAGGACCGGACGCGTACCCTGCCTGTGCGCGTTCCGGTGCTCCCGATTCTCCTTTCTGTCTAACACTGACGTCAGTTCCTTCACCACGCGGTGGCCAGGATGATCAAGAGACTCTTGTGCGTTACGCAATCACTGTGACAAGACACGTCACAAGGGTAACAGTGTGAGATGTGGTGACGTAGGCTCCATGGCCGTCCATATGCTAGCATAGTTCCTGTACAGTCAACATGCCTTAAGGAGACAACCAGGACTCTTCACGAAGCCCGGACGGATATTCCCGTGGAGTCAACCACAGTGTTATCATCAACGACGAGTTGTGATAATCTTAACAAGCCAACCGTGGAGCAGCAACGAATTAGTGTGATGACACCGAAGAGTAATGATGCACTACGTAGACTTAGCACGCACACACACACACACACACACACACACACACGGGCCTCAGTGGTGTACCAGTTAGTGTTACTGACCATGAGTCAGCACGGGTCAGCCCAGGGTAGGGCGTGCATGGGTTTGAAAATCCTGTAGCGGTCAGCGTTCCTGACCGTGACGGAATCCACAGGCAGCCTAGAGTCGAGCGTATAGGTTCGAATCCTGGTTACAGCAGTCGGTCCACAGTCAACTCATCTGTTCATCCACCCCTTGGGAATGGTCGATAAAATGGGTACCTGGCTCAGGCTACGGTAT
>JAYMFT010159247.1:0-12459 GCA_038088735.1 Panulirus argus | reverse complement strand
ACCGTTGGTGGAACATCTTACGTACTGTCGGGTCTATTCTGTGAACACTTGAGAAGGATTTTTCTCCTTCGTCTTCTTGAGAGGCAACGGTGACTTCCGGTGTGGAGGGAGATCCTTTTGACCTTATGGGTGAAGAGTCTAGTGAGAGGCAGACCTTTCTCTGACGCCCTGGAGAGAGCTGCCTGGACTGGTGAGGGAGAGTAGTCGCTGTTGTAACTGGGAACTTCCTGATGTAGGAGAACTCCCTGGCGTTGAAGAACTTTCAGGTGTTACAGAACTTCTTGGCGTTGGAGAACTTCGTGTTGTTGGAGGACTTTCTGTTGTTTGGGAGATTTTCCTCGTGCGCAATGAACGTATCTCGCTCCAGGAGACAGGTATCTGGTGTCTTAGAGAAATCTCTCGTCTGGGAGAAATTGGTCACTTTGATGGGGAAGAGAATTTTCTGGTATTTTTGGGGGATTTTCTAGTATGGAAGAAATGTCCCGGTTACGCTAGGGCTTGCATGTCTAGGAGAGGAATTTTTACAGGAGAAAGTTCAAAGTGTCAGGGAATTTCCTTGTGTCAGACAAGAGGATCCTGATGTGAGTGAACATCTTGGTAAAGAAGAGGAACTTCTGAAGGAAATTTCTGGTTGTGCGAGGGAAAACTCCTTAGTGTAGGGAAAGTAATCAAGTTGGTTTAATGGAAAGAAGACCCTGTGTGGAAGGAGGTCATCACCGTGTAGACATAACCCAGAGGGAGGAGGACACCACCGCCTCTCCAGAGCCAAACCATCATCTCCCTAATAGCCTTGGATGTGGGGCTGGCTCTGCCCTGCCCTCAGAGTCTATCACAATAGTTAGACCGACCCGGCTCTGTGCGGGATTAATATGGCAGAAATGGAGTCAAGAACCCTACCAGTATCCCCGTACTGAGAGCCTGGGGTCGACCCACCAGCAGCCCTATACCCCCAGCAGCCTCCTTCCCCATAACCATCCCAGACACTGGGGGTGTCCAACGCCATCATACATAGAGTTCAGGGTTCACCCACCTGCCCCCAGGACCTATACTACTAATGGAACACCCCCAGCGTGGGTCTTCTTCAGCAGGAGTTCATCCAAGAGCTTCTTTCATAAAGCAAGATAATAAATATGTAGAAAATCTGGCATACATAATCCCACTAGCTTTGACCCGAGGGTAAAATGGTATTGTGTATAAATAACTGTCATTATTCTATTATGTGTTTAAGAAAGTGGTAACGACTATAGCGTACGTATTACAAATTTTGCGTGATTCCAAAAGCAAAGAGAAATGCTCTTCATGATTCTGACTTCGAAAAGTAATAAAAAAAGAGGAAGATATCTAGACTCCCACTCCTTTCATTTTCAGTCGTCTTTTACGACACGCAAGTGATTCATATGTCGTATTCTATCTGCTTTCTTCTCTCTTCTTATGGGAGCCACGATAGGTTAAAGTCCACCTTACGTTCACAGAGATGAGGGTGGGATGCGGGGAAAAGACACTTGATTTCAGGTGTCTGCATTTTATAACCTGGAAGACTTTCTGGAAGTCTTGTTCTCGAAGCGTGTCAAGCACCTTCTGCGATTCGTGCTGAAACTTCATCTTCCGGGAGAGGAAGAAGTCGCAAGGAGCCAAATCTGGCTTGTAGGGCGGGTGTGGTCGGGTCACTGTGCTGTTGCAGCCGAGAAATTACGAGAGCTCGATGAGAGGGTGCATCGTCGCCATGAAGCATCCAATTGTTCTCGCGCCACATTTCAGGCCATCTCCTCCGAATGTCTTCCCTCAGGCGCTTCAGAACATTGCAGTAGAACTGTCCGTTCAGGGTCTGGCCACTGGGGACGAATTCACCGTGAAGAAACCCCACGAATGTCGAAGAAAACGATGAGCATGGTCTTGGTCGCACAGCGGACCTGCCTGGCCTTCTTCGGTCCTGGGAGATTTTGGGCTCTTGCACTGCGAAGACTGTTGTTTGGTCTCCGGGTCGTAGCCGTAGACCCAAGTCTCGTCCCCAGTGATGACCCACGACATGAAGGTTGGGTCATCCAGGGCACGCTGATGGAGATCTTGACAGACCTTGGCACGGTGCTCCTTCTGATCGGATGTCAGTGGCCTGGACACGAACTCAGCAGCAATGTGGTGCATGTTCTAATCAGACGTTAGGATTGCCTGCGCTGTTCCGTATGACACATCAGTGGTGGCAGCAATGTCCTTAATGGATCTCCGACTATCCTCATGCACAAGTCGCCGAATTGTTTCCATGTTTTTTGGGGGTTGAGCTCGTGGAAGGTCTCCCAGACCTCTTGTCGTCATCCAGTGAGGTTCTGACTCTTTTGAATCGTGCGTGCCACTCGAAGCACCTCCCACGACTCATTCCTTCATTGCCATACACATGACGAATCATGTCAAAGGTCTCAGTTGCAGATTTGCCGAGTTTGACGCAGATTTTGATGTTTGCTCTCTGCTCTAGTTTGCTGTCCATGATGAAATCGCAAATGTACATGTGCATGTGGTCAAGAAAACATCACACGATGTTCACAGAATGGCTTCACTCGGCAGACTGATTAATGACGGTTACACTTAACCGTCACCGCATGCACATCGCCGTACTGCCATCTGCTGGTGTGCTATGGAAGTAGTTTCGGAAATTTTTGATACCACGTATGAGAATGGTCGATGAACAGAATGATCTGGGTGGTGAGATTGTAACTGTAGACAGCACGCAAAGGTTAAAGAATGTGTATGGTAGCAGAAGTTCAATAGATGGCGCCCCACGAGAATAAGACTCCCTCCCCGTACAGCACAAATATAGTAAGTAGTTACACACACACACACACACACACACACACATGACCATAAACAGCCATATTACTCACAGCCAGAGGTTTTTGTTCAAACTTCCTTTCTCATAATATCCTTAATAAGGATCAGAGATTTCCCATTCTGGATCTGTATTGTTGCCTCGGGCTCTTGAAACTTCATCTGCAGATAACGCAACGGAAACTTTATCATTATATGATTATATAGTGGTAAAAATATTTCATTTTCTTTTTTGCTTAGTGGGTTTTCAGCACTTATACCAGGAGACAGGTAAGGAGTGTCAATAACTTACGTATTTGTAGTAAATAAAGGAATTGCAGTAACAAATGACCTGAAGTAACGTGGCTTAGGAATCTTAGTGTCAAGTCTAACAGAGCTGAAAGCCTTACGAATCTTTTCGTACAAGTTTAATGATATATGAAGGAAAATATACATATCATTCTTGAGAGGTTTCATAAACATTAAGAGACAAGTTTCAGATCACTGTGGCTGTTATATCCATTCTTCAGTCAGCCACTCAGATTTATCAATGTTGTGTCTCAACTGCATTGCTGTGGAAGGCATCAAAAGGTTTATTGTTTTAATGATATTCCCCGAGTTAGATGAATCATTATCAGAGTAGATTAACATTAGAAATCAGCGAAGAAATCGATTTTGAAGATTATTCTACTTCTTCGTTTACAGGAGCTGTGATATTGACTTAATGTATATCAGAGAGAGACAGTCCTCTTTACTCACCCTTCCCCCTCTGTCAACCACACCTGTCACTGGGATACCGTTGAGTGGCTGACATGAGGAAACAACTATACCACTAGGGAGTTACAGTTGTTGCTGGACCACTGTCTATTGTCTAACAGAAGTAAACGAAAGAATCAACAACAGTTGTTAATGGAAGGCTGTAAACAGGATGACTGGTAGAGACAGTCAGTTGAACAGTTCATAACAGGTTTCATATGACTGTGGTGAACTGTCTAAATGGCAGTGATAAAAAGCCGGCACTGAATCATCAATAAGTATATTATAGGTAGAGACAATCAACTGCCAGTCAGCAACAGCTTCTGTTAGACTATTGTTATATTGCTTATAGGCGTAGGCAGCAGCTCACCTGTCAACAAAGGCTTTCACTGGAATACCATCAGAGTTGCTGGAGGTGGGAAATGTAATATTCAGCACCTGGTGATTAATGAAGCAAGGAGATGCCAGAAGCCAGCAAACTTCGCTAATCATTAATTACTGGGCTAATATTAGCGACGGAGAGAGCCAGGCAGACGGACGGATACCAAGAAAATGGTACCGTGTGTGAGGACGATGCCAACTGGTGACCTGCACGACCAACGACTCTTCCCGTGGTTCAGTGGACTTTAAACATCAAGAAACCGTCAAGAGGATCTGTATCCAACAGTGTGCCTCCTGGAGACATAGTCAGGGGAATACATATGATCACTTGGAGGCACTGAAGAGATGAGGTGACACCGAGTACTATATGGCCGCCCGGTACCCAGTTGTAACCTGGTCAGGCCTACTCTGCCCACTAACTCACACTGCATGTCTTACCTTCCTAGACCTTCCCTTCCTCACTCCTCCCTCCTCAGCCTGTCCACTCCTTCTCCTCGCCAGCCTCCTTCTCGTCTTGTGTTTACCTTCCTCCACGACTTCCTGCTGCCTTGCCTCCCCTCAGCTCCATGTATCTCACCTGTTCCAACAGATCTCTCCAACACATTGGGTCAAACGAGATTAACACTGAACAGAACCCTCCACAAGGCCCATTCCTGTAACTAAAGGTCCTCCCGGGCTACGCCTTTGTATCTTACTACAATGCGCGCGGCAAGACCACTGAATGAAAGCATCGGTTAAAGTTCTTGCGAGTTAATTGCTGTTGTCCTTAAGTTCCTGACCTGAGGAGTCGTAAAGACGAAACTTGTTCTAATTTTATGCTAACAGTTAAGACAGTAATACCACAGGAGGAAGTTGAAGCAACGCTTAAGGCATTAGTTATAGGAGGGAAGACTAATATAAAATCTAGAGAACACAGAGGCAACGCCTGAGGCATTAGTGCCACGATTGAAAACTAAAACGATTTATGGAGCATTGGGAAGATACTGAAACATGAATTAACGCCTCGGACATTATTGCCACAAGAGGAGACTAGAGTAACACTTAGTACATCATTAACACAAAAAAGTAGTGTAAAAGTGAGGACATCAGAACCACTGGAGGAATCTGGAGCAACACCACTGGAGGAAACTGGAAAAGCACCTGGGACATGAACGCCACTGGAAGAGGTTGGAGCGACATTTGGGATATAAATAGGAATGAATAAATAGATAGAAAATCACAATGCACTGGAGTTAGGCAGCCATTCGGTTGAAAATACACAATTGAGGTGTTGCAAATATTACAGACGTGGAAGGTCATGATAGTTAGCTCTCAGTCTTATCAGTGTGTCTAGAGGAGACCAGAGAAACATTAGGAGATACTTGCCACATTGCAGTTCACTAGAAAAGATGATCATATAAAGCCAGTGGTGGGATTGTGTCCGTGGCTTATAATGGGCAGGGAAGGCAACCCCTCTATAACTGTGCTGTCTGGGTGGAAGCGTCATAAGCTGAGACTGGTCGGAGGTGATGCTGGCCTGACCTTGGCCTGCTGTGGTGGTCCTCCACCTCCTGGAGTCACGCCTTGTGGAGCCCTGTAGAAGGACCAGGTGGCTATATCCTTTTACTAGGTCAGGTTCCCCAGCCTTTGGAGGTCTTCAGCTGTATTTACCACCGTGTAAACTTGAAGTCCCAAAAGTTGCCGTTTATCCAGTAACACATTTCCCCAACTTCCTTAAAGAACTTTACACTCGTCATCTTTCATCTTCTTTATATGAAATAAAAAAATACTGACAGGGTAGCCATGCGATTTTGCTTCAGTACAGCGAGTCTGGAAGAAACGAAAGTGAACACTGTACATTTGCATTATATTCACTGCTTTATAAAGTCGTGCGCTCGTAGAGATAAACGTGCTTCTATCCCTGAGTTCTAAAGCCATTTAGCTCTTTCATGGATTACCTCCGTATTAGAAGCAAGTAACCATCAGAGGGGAAGTGGTGTCATGTGGCCAGCACAAACCAACCTTAGTCGAGGACCAGTCACGTATTGTTGCACAGACAAAATAGCACATACTATTGACGGGGAGCCTTAATAAGTCTTAAGCACGTACCTTGTTGTTACTAGAAGCCATCGTCTTAGACATAAAAAAAGTTGTCATGCACACCTCAGACACTGGTCCTTGTACATCAACGGACGCTGTTCCTGGACCTTGATTTTTTTTTTTGTCATATCGATACATAGGAAGCAGTAGCGTTAGTGCAGCGACCCCACCGCCATAGTTGTCCTGTCACGGTGGGAGCGTCTCTGGTTCACACTAGCCAGGGATGACCCGACCAAAGCTCTGTTCCTTGCTCATACTGGCGAGGGACGGCCCTGCCAAATCTCTGTCCTGTCATGGTGGGGTTGTGTGTCTTGCTCATGCTGGTCATACACGACCCCACCATAACTTATTCCTTTCGTGGTGGGAGGAATAAGCTACTGGTCAGGAGTAACTCTTCCAAAGCTTCACTGTGCTTTTGTTGGGGTGAGTCAGTATATTACTCAGGGGTAACTCCGTGAAAGCTGCGCCCTGTCCTGTTTGGGGTGCATAATTACATTACTTAGAGGTTACTCCGACAAAGCTGTACCCCGTCCTAGTTCTAGTTAAGGTGCGTCAGTTTATTTTTCAGGCGTAATTACGTCAAAGCTGTGTCCAGACCTGGTTGGGGTCCACAAGTATATTACTCAAGGGTAACTCCGTCAAAGCTGTGCCCTCTCCTGATTAGGGTGCGTTACACTGGCAAGGAACATCCACCATAATGTTGTCCTTTCATGCCACATTAGTGGTAGGGGACGTGAGCTCTACCACCAGGGGCAGGAAATTTTTCTTTTATGTCAAAAGCACCAGCTACGGATTGACCGTATCAAGTTTTCTACCTACGTTTAACTTCAGTAATTCCCACTTACACTAACTTTCCTGTACTGTGCCTCCTCCAGTCAGGAAATTAACTCTTGTATTGTCCTTGTTTATGTCTAGTATAGCTGCTCATTTAGCCTCTACATACCTTCTGAATAGTTTCAATGCTGTTGTCATGTAGCTCATCTTAGTTTTTCATAACTCCAGCACAGTTCAGTATTACCCCTTAATATATCTACATTGCCTCCCCACAACAAATACATAGCTTCCCACGAAGCTATAACTCCTATATATCTCTTAAACACCTGCTACATAACTTGAGTAAAGTTACCAGTTCTCTTCAGGCAATATTCATGGTGTCTGGGCAGCGTCAGGACCCATGGTGGTAATGGCTGGTCCTGTTGTTAGTGGCCATGAGTCCTCTGTGATGATTGGCTGGTCATATCTAGGACGTGATTGGCTAGTTATTATGTTCAGATCTCGTTGGTGACTAACAGGTCATTTATTACTGGGATACATTTGTTCAGTTGTTAGTAACAACTGGTTGCTCAGATATTGCTGGTAACTGGAACTTCAGTTCGTATTGGTTTAGTTTCTGATCATCGCATTACAGAAACAGGGAAAACAACATTTCCATTCATCGACTATTCACCAGAGCAAATCAAAAGATGATATATATTATCACCGAAGTCTGCAGTTACAAAGAAATGGAATAATGTGCTGTACCCGAGATCTGACTCCATTGTATTGGCACTTTCCTGTTTTTCATTTCAGTATCTGGGGACTGTAATGGTTCTGAAAACTTTCGAATGCGCTTACCATACTGATCAGATAACAGATATAAATGAAATGACAGATAGGAGGCAAGACAGAGCGTACTTGTCGGGCCGGCTGGATAGCAAGAGGGTAAAGAGTTCCATGATGTTAAGGAATATTGATATAGAATATCTAGATCTACAACAACTGAAATAGACTGACAAACAGACAGTCATTATCTGAGAGATAAAGAATGATTCGCCCATATTCAAAACATGACGGTCTTAGATAAAAAAAAATATATAAATTTTATCTTTGAGAAGACAGTTCGAAACTAAACGAAAAATGTTGGAATGTGGAATGACGAGAATAACACTGAAAGAGAATAAAACTGTATGAGGTACTTGTGTTATAGAAGCACTCACCAATACCAGGAGAATGAAACACAATTATCCAAGCAACCTCCTGTTAATCACATCTCCAGGGAGTACAAGAAAGACAATAACCAGTACAGAAGTTACATAAGCAGGTCTGACCGGACCGAGTTGACATGGCAACCTCTGGCAACTCCCTCCGACAATGGTTACGTTACTTTAGATGACAAACAATATAATATAATGTTTGATGCACATACCACAAATCATCATCAGAGTAAACACGTAATTGTCATAATTATCATTATCCTCAGGTCATCATGATAACAGCAGGGACCATTACAATCACTCCTATTTACAACCACCTGCTCCAAATGTGCCTTGAATCTGGGACGGAGGATGGCCAGTAGCAAGAGCCTGCCATTATAGACATCTTTACCCGCTTACGCAGGAAACATAATGTATTCTCTTACCACCATATCTTAACCGGAGTTACTTCCTCTCATCCGGCAACAAGATGATGACAATAGACAGTTCGATCAACATAACCTCATTCCAACTGAATTTTAGCCAAGGTTGAGAATGCAGAGGAATATCGAAGCAAGAAAAGAGCAACGTCCAACTTGGTCCTTTCCAGGCTGCCGAGAACGCGCGCTTATTATCTGCAAATTCATCTTTCCGGTAGCCCGCCTGAGGTGAGCCGCGCGCCATCTCTTGCCAGCCGGGCGAACTGAGGTGATGATGATCTCGGCTTACATACATTACGCCTTATTCACTACCGAGTAGTAGACACGAGCAAGAATGTCTATCTGTACCCTGTAACCTAAGTTACTCAAATACTTTTATAGGCTCTGGACGAGGGGTATAATGCCCATAGGGAGCAGTTAGTAGAACAGGAGTTGATCTCTCTACACCAGCGACGCGTGGCAACACCAGCCACCCGGGCGGCACATGACCATCCATGGCGGCCAGTCGAGCGAAGACACGACCGAGGTCTTCCTCTTCAAACTTGGACGAATGGAAAGAGGAATCAGACACACAGTTTCACGCGAAGAGGAGGTAAACTCTAGACCATGACAGTGTACACCCAGCAGAACAATATGAGATTATATTAGGACGACTCGATACAAACAGTGACTTAACGAGAAGAAATCCAGGGACGTGGATCCTCTTAAAAAGGGAGACTGATAAACCCTCAGGGATTCCAGCAGCAACATCAGTCTAGACGTGACCTACTGATACATCCCTGGTCGTAGCACGTGACCATGCAACGAGTGATACACCAGCAGCAGCAGCAGCAGCCACACCACATCATCACGCTACACAACATCACTTGGGCACAAATTATATATCCAAGAATATGTTAGGGAAAATCGTCTCTAACATCGTTCTCATTCAAGAAACTGATCAGAATTATAAATTCCAATTCTCGGGATACCAAGACTTGCGTCAAGGGTGAAACCATCATGATAGCTTGTCAGATTCATGATGATCAAGTATCGGGTCTGAGGTAACCAGCCACCTCGGAAGTTGGTCCTGTGTTCTAAAATATCTTTGTCTTCCAGGATGTAACCCATGCGAAGGTAAGAGGAAAGATGTATCAGACTCTACTTGCACCTTCAGCCATGGAGGAACTGCGCAGTGAAAACAAAAAGCAAATGTAATATTCTATATTTTCCCCTTTCAACTTCCTCCTCTTAAAAGTGTGAAAGAAGCTAGTTCAGTGGCCTTTACCCCATATCACCAGGGTCACTTTGCATGTACGTTCTGAGAAAGAGACAGAGAATAACAAAATCTTAAATAATCCAACTAATGCTTAGGCGACTTATACACGTTATGAATGACATATATCTGTCATTTATAGCCATTTACCAGACACATTAAGGACATAAGATAGACACCAAATGCGAGTTAGGTCTTTGTAGTGCTGACATATATCACGGTAGGAACCACTGGTAGATGGGGTGAATACTGACACATGACCCGTCCAACATCCTGCCAGAGGTCACAGACCAACACGGTGTCCCCTTGTTACCTGCCCTACGCAGGGGATACAGACCCACAGCAATGTGCCCTACTTCAGCTACCTTGTGCCGGGTTGATAGACTCACAGCAAGGTGCCTTAACACCCCTCTGCCAGGGAGAGAGATCATAGCACGGTGTCCCCATCACACGCACTACGTGAAGGGACAGACTTACAGCAAGGTGTTCCCGTCACCTGCCCTGCGCCGGGGACCTCTGCCCTGGTTACAGCATCTCCATCACCAGGCCAACTGCCTTCACTTAGCTAATGCAGCAACACTGAGCCGAGGTAATCCGCTTACCACAGTGTCAGTTTCCGTGTGAACGGCTGCTGGCTGGAAGCTCAGTAAGGCCCAGCGAGAGTCTGGACTTAGTCTGTGGCAACCGCAGGTGATCACAGCTTTCCAACAGTGGCAACAGCTGGTCGTCACAACTTTCAGACAGTGACGGTCACTGGTCGTCAAACTCTCCAAAAGTGACAGTAACTGGTCGTCACAACTTTCCAACAGTGCCAGCGGCTGATCGCCACAACTTTCTAACAGTGACGATAGTTGGCCGTCACAAGTGTGGCGACCAAACAGGGTTCGTTAAGTCTGCTCCTAAAAAGGTGTCGTCGCACCAATGGTAAAATAAATGAAACAAAAATGGCCAATATCACGTTTTCCACCGGTCCATAATGTCGAGGAACTCCAAGCCTGTTGACTCAGACATACAAGATGATCCCGAGTCTAACGGATTAGTTCAATTCAATATTGCTACATTCGGTTAGTTAAGGCAATTTGCATAATGATGATGGTGAAGATGAGGCATTGGAGGGAGAGGTCTTCAGACGCCGAGTACCTGATGGGGGCCTGCTGGAAGAAGTTAATGCCGCCTCTTGTGTATACTGGTGGGGTGTATTGATGTGTAGTGGCAGCTAAGTCGGGTGTCTGTCAAAGTGAGTCACTGAACTTGCTAGTGTGGTGAGTCATCTTTCAGTTGTAGATAATTTCCTTGGGGCAGTCCTTAAAATAAGTCCTGACTGCAACAACTCTCGCGACGTTTTTGCTTTTCTAAACTCAGATATGTTGCCATAATCTAAAGTATTATCTGTAAACAAATACCCTTTGATAAATGTGAAAGCTTAGCGGCAACGGAACATTAGACGGGAGTACATTAGTCCTATCCGGCACATGAGGACTACAAACCAACACTTACTGGGTACGAGTAATCCTCCTGAGTTGTGTGGCAGCAGGAGTGGGGCATCCCGGAGTCTTCCACCTGACAGGCAAAGGTCCAGTGACGCACGAAGTTAATGTTACTTAAGGCGTATTGGGTCACACACGTAATGACGGCACTGGCGTTATACGGTTAAGTCTCAACCGTTGGCTCAGCCTCGGGCGTAACTTAAATATTCATGAAGCCCTCTAGTCAGTGTGGACAGCACTATTTTGCCAATGTAAACGGAACTGAAAGCCAACAAATTCTGTAATATCAGAATTTCAGTCCAAATCATCATGTATGAAAACCATCCGTGTGCTTTTGTAAATGACTGCAGTCATCGAAGCAATGTTATTTTAGTCCGTTTGGCTAATGTAAAGACGACCTAAAACGTGGCGAGTTGGGCGTTCTCTCTCCTAATCTTACGACTCTGATCCTTTCTCTATGACAGCCTTTTGCGCTTCCCTTCCAGATCTGCTCCCTGATCCTATGTCTGCCGGGCGATACCCTCCCATAACCTTCAAACAATTTTGTGTTATCCTCTTTATTCTGCTCCTTCACAGTTCTGTTACAATACCAATTTATTTCAGTCTAGATAAAGGTTTAAGTTTTACGTCAGTTTCACAGGATCCTAATGGTATACAAAGCTTGAACTGCATTTCCAAAGATCATTATAGTCTAGCTTATCTTTAAACATGCAGGGGCATATCTCTGGATATACATCTCTCTTACGGTCCTAAAGAACTTTTACATTTCTCATTGTTGCACAAGTCCCCTAAAACTTTCTATGACCTCGTGAATTATTTTCACAGTTTAAATCGTACAACTTTTATAATATGCTTTATTTACAGAACTTTTTCTGCTAGTATATAAAAGTTCAGCAGTTTCTAAAATACAACTGAAGAAAAAAATCAAAACTGAGCGTCAATATACCACAGGAAGGTCACGAGAAACTGGATGACATGTTGTGTCCTATATACTGTCCCACAAATTTCACGGCTCTGTGTTCACTTTCTCTGCCAAAAGTGATGTATTTTAGAGGCATCGTTTCGGAAAAAGGTGTCCGTGGAAGGGCGAGAATCTTATTACCATAGCATCAGAGGTTTATGGGAGATGAGAGGATGACACAGTCTTGTCCAGGCGGATCCTACTTAAGGGTATTCAGTGTGTTGGGTGCGCTAGTGATGACGTAGAGGACCCGCCAGAGGAATGATATGAGGAAGATCACTGGAGAGAGAGAGAGAGAGAGAGAGAGAGAGAGAGAGAGAGAGAGAGAGAGAGAGAGAGAGAGAGAGAGAGA
>JAYMFT010159236.1:0-12459 GCA_038088735.1 Panulirus argus | reverse complement strand
CACCCCGCTGCTGCTGCTGCTGCCGCCGCCACCCCCGACCCCCCCCCCACACACCCCTCTCTCCTACTACCCCCCCCCCCCCATGGCCTGCCAAAACATCCAGCACCTGAGAGGAAATTAAGGAAGGAGAGGACACGAAGATAAGAAATACCTGCAAGTAGGTGAAAGAGTAAAAAAAAAAAAAAAGAAAAAATAAGCAGGTCGACGAACACCCCCTGAGGCGTCCCTAAGATAGCCAGCTCACGTGGCAGGTGGGAGGAGAGATAAGAAGTAAAAGAAGAAGGAGGAGGAGAAGAAAGTAATGACACTCTGGCAATGGACGTCCAGTGTGACGGCAGCTGTGGCCGGCAGGAGGAAAGGGAACGGGAAGGCAGGGGATGAAGATGGTCCGACCTTCCACCCTTACCCACTGAGACAGCCTGAGGTAGGAAAGACGGTAGGTAACTATAGGGAAGGAAAGAAAAAGAGGAAAGACTTAGATAAGGCTAAAGACAAAGAAGAGATCTAAAGTAAACAGAACTGTAAAGGCGTTGAACCATGATTCCCAGCCTTTTTTCCTTTGACGACCCATTTCAGTTTTCCAAGGTTATTGCAACGTCTCCCAAGAACATAAATGCTTGTTTTTTTTAATAAGATATTTATTGCAAATAGAAAACTGAAGTAAATGAGGGAACTAGGGTTGTGGAATGTAGCAGAGCAAAGCTCCTCTGGCTAAGTAACACTTTCAAAATATACATAGACTTGTGCCGTGACTGTATCAGTACAAACCTTGTTAATACTAGGGACAGGATCGACACCACACCAGGTACACAGATTACAGTTTTGATGTACCCAATGTAGAATGTCAGGGAACTAACTTTTTTTTTTCTTTCTATGAGAAATTCGAACAATCTCCTTGATCATGTGGAAGCTAGGACAAGCCCGAAAAGCCTTCATACGCTTGGATATGTTCACGAACATGTTCAGTTCCCGTAGTGGCCAATAGATGGCTGCAGGAACACGCTGAGTTCGAAACTAAAGGACAAGGGAGACCTGCCGGCTTTGGAATTCGAACAGATATGTTTTGACAGCCGTGGAGAGAAGTCTGGATAGCTTCGCGACCCCAACAAAAATGCATGGTGACTCCAGTTGGGGTTGTGAACCTACGTATATTTGGGAAACCTCTGACGGAGAGTAAAGGCGGAGAGACGAGAGTGAAAAAGAATTACATGAAAAAGAATCAGAACTTGACGGAATCGTTAAAAGAAAGAAAAATGAAAATGCCAGTACAAATGAAAAATAATGATTAAATGAATGTAAAAGGAATAAAAAATGAATACTAGAACACGAAAAAAGATTGATTATATAGGTTAGTAAAGAGAGAACACAGGATGGGCGAAAGAGGAAGGAAAAGAGAATAATCTTAACCAACACAAAAGATTAAAGATAGCAGTTGTGTAACCTGCAAGTAGCACAAAAAATTGAAGCTGGTAGTGTGTCGCCTGCATAGCCCAGCAGACAAGACACTCCAGGAACGCTGTGTCCGTCGGCTTGATCGTTCGTGGGTCGTCGGTTCACATCCAGCCTTCAGCCTAACTTTGGTGCGCAACTTGAAAACTGCGAGAGAGATACTTATGCAACTGTGTGGAGTTGTTTCCGAACGGCAAATGGACTGAGTGGCATGACCTATAATTGCAGCTGGAAATTTAAGCCTTTTGTGAAATGGTTCGACTTTGGAACTTAATCGGGCGTCATATCTTGAAGAAACTTTCACCTTTGGACAATTAAACTTTACACAGTTGTTTCCCAGTTTCTAAAGAAATCATTGGCATCAGACCCGTAATTTTAGCTTGATTTTTATATCGCTTATATAAAAAGGTTTAAAACCTGGATCATACCTCGAATGAAATTTCACCTTTGGCGACGGAACTTGGTGCAGATTTCCTTTTAGTTTATATTTTCCTGGCAGTATTTCCAGCTATTATTATTTCACTCTCCTTGCAGCGTAGGCGACACAAGTGTTCCCTGGAGCGCCCTTCTCGTTAGTATATTTTATCTTGTACATTAAAACATCGTTCCCAGTTCACCCACACGTCCTCAGCTGGCGTCAGTGTGCTGAAGTGAAAAAAGTCGCCCACACCATTGTAATGTTTTTGTTATATTATTATTATTATTTATTTGTTAGTTATTTATTTTTCCTTCCAAGCTTTCCCGTTGGGTAATATGTGTGGCACTTCCACCGTCACACACACACAGAAACCACCACCTGTGCACGGGGTCAGCAGTCATATGAGGAGTATCTGTGTTTCATCGCCTAACTCGATACGTCAGTCACCTCTGCCACGGTCTGTTGTACACAGAACATCACCCATACTGACGTAGATGTGCTCGACTGTGCAGTCAGTCGCGCTGGGCTTTCGTGCGTGCGTCTTTATAGCGATATTTTCTCCTCGCATATTTTATTCACGTCTTCGCCGTTTACTTTGTTCCAGTTCCACTGGTAGACTGCTTCTTAGTTTATCCTTTAGAATGTCTTGCCATTTTTTACCGGATCGCCTGAAGATTCGCCTTCTCCCAACTTTTTTCTAGAATAAGGTAGGATCGGCTAGGCTTTTACCCTTAACTAGAATTGACGAAATCAAACCAGTCCTAACCATACTTTTTCCATGCTAGGCTGGTGCCCTTAACCTAAATTAGCGAAATCTAACCAAACCTCACCTAACTTTCTCTAGAGTGAAATATAACCAAACCTAACCTGGCTTTCTCTAGAAAGACTTACCTGACTTAACGCAGTCTAACCAAACGTAAACTAACTTTCTTTAGAAAGACGTTGGAGGGCATTTCCAGATTAAAGGACTCTTGTCATGGAAGCATCCTGCACACCGCTACACTTACATTCTCCCATTCATCAGATCCCTTGGAGCCTCTCGAATTGTGCCCCCGGGCTTGATTCTTCTCTCAACTTCAGCTCTTTCTCTACCACCCATTACTGAGCTGTATTCCCATATGCCTCGAACAATTTTATAGCCGGTACTTCTCCGTTCACGGCGGTATTACAGACCATTCTTATTGATCTGCCCTTGCCTCATCCGTGAAGATTATGAATTTTTAAAGTTTTAAGTTCAAATCAGATAAAGGAAACACGGGCAAACGGGTCCTCTTGTCTATCTTTCCTGTTTATTCCATATACAGAACCTTCCTCTTTGTCGCAGATACCTCGAACATCAGCGAAAGTCTCCCGCCCTTAAATGCACAACTCCTCATATTCAACGAGCAGAAGCGCCTCTCTGGCATGCAATAACTGTGGCAGCTTCCATACCGTGTGTCGTCATGTGGCTCAGCTACACACCGTACCAGCCACATCTCACTCTCTTTTCTGCTTCTTCCATACAGACTTTACATAACCATGGTACATCATACGCTCCAGATGCACTCTTACGTCTGTTGTTTAAACCCCACATACTCCTTCGGCCATTAACTCTCACTCAGCCACCACTTCCATGACAAGGGCTCTCAACAGCATTCAGCCGTCTGAAACGTTCATCAATAGAGAATCGGAACTTATCATTTACATTTTTCAAAAGCCATGATTGCTGCATCTTCACCTCTCTTTTTCCTTAAAGTTTTCTGCATTGAGTTAAGAGCAAAAGTCTTTTGTGCACACACTCATACACACTCTCCCCCTCCTTTACAGATTGTTCTGTCTTTTTTATCCATTTACAGAGTATCCGGTAATTCGTTGAGCTCGATCAGATCACAGTCTAACTGTACGCTACATCTGGTGAGACAAGAAGATTTTGTTTTGCGTGATTTCTACAGTCATTCTTGCTGCCTCTACACTGACTGGACCAGCGGAACAATCAGTCATTGCTTACCTCCAGTTAGCAGGCACACGACCACTCGTCCACGCTGTCAGTACAGTTTGCTTGTGTATTCAACTGTCTTTTTCATCTCCACCCTTCACACCTCACTTCCCAACCCCATCTTCATTCTATTTATTTTTAAACACATTATCGTTCTTCTCGCGTGATTGTAAATTTCTTCCTATATACATAAGTTTTGTGCACTGTACCCAGCCCCGAATTCAGCAATGGTAATACTACACCTCGTACATTATCACTCTTATGCACAGTATTGTCCCTCTGACAAACTTAACTTTCTTTTCCATTGTCCCTCACGCTAGTTAAATACAACCTCACTTTTTGCACAAACAGGCACCTACTTGCCTCCTTCCTGTTCAGTTTGTTTCCCTTGCATAGATTTTCATTCATCCCTTTCCCAAGATCCTTATTCGCCTTCCTTTTATTCTTATATCCTTTTTTTTTCTTTTTTTTGGGTGGGGGGAGCGGGGATATATATTTAAGACTATTCTTCATCCCTTACCCCTGTATTCGTGACCGTTCTCATAAAGATTCAGATTTTTCCAAACCATTTTTCTCCTGACCGTCTTGTATAGATCTTCATCCTACTGTGCTCTTCCTGGACCTTATTTCCACAGTGCCCCTCACGTACACCTCCCAGACAAACCTGTGTTAATGTTGTCTTCATTTCCTTTGCACATCGCCTTGGCCTCACTTCGTACTATTCATTAGTATCCTCCAGCCTCTAATAAACCTATTTTGGAGGTTAATTTTTGACTCTAACCCAATCTTTCCTGTAACCTCACGTCTTGCGCATTACTCATCATAATCTTTCGTACACTCGTCTGCTCTGCCTTCTCTCTACCCATGCCACAGCTGTGTGAGCATATCCTTGTGTTGATTGTACCTGCAACACCCATACCTGCTGATGCACACATTACACGTATCCTTTCAACTTTGTCATCTTCACTTGCGACACCCACAGTATCTACTCACCATTACCTGTCTCACCCCCTCCCATCCGTTCATGTCACCCACCATAGTGAACCTCACCTATGGATCTGTTTCGTGAACTAATACTCTCAACAACGCATCTTCAACCTCTCTGCCTACCATTGCACGGCGCATATGCAGCTGTTACAGTTAGTTTAGATTTGTCTGTCTTCAATTAGTAACTTGCGATTTAGAGCTGATGTGTACCCGAAGTCAGACGTCTTCTCCAACACTCGTCCCGTCGATAGTCAGAAGTTGCCAACCTGTGCTGCATGGTCAGCCTTCACTGCTACTCTAGCAGGTTCATCTAACACTCTTTACTTTCTCCCGAGTAATGTCTCACTTTTAACTTTCTCTCACACTTCCAACACTGCTGATGTATTTTTCCTCATAAGTATTTGCCACGTCTGTCCATTTACAATACAATAACCCTCCCAGATTCCACCCGAGCCATAGGAATCTGCATGTATGATCGTTGGCAGCTGCGGGCACGTCATTGACGTCCTAGGCCACATACACCCTTTGTGGGAGTTTGCTATATCGCAGAGCCGGATTGGAGTGGTCGGGTTGGCATGGGCTGAAACGCCCAGTTGACCTGAGGTACGCTGTGCTACCCTGCCAGCCTTAACGACACCTCTCATGGGCAGCAGTGGTGGGTCGCTGTGCATGACGAGTACAGGTCAGCTTAAATGCCTTTCTGGTCGTAACGCGAACGGTTCCCGGAAGGCTCGTGTGTGTGTTGTGTTGAGTGTTGGTGATCCTCACGCACCAGCGGGTAAAATGTGCGTTTGGTTATACACACTTCATGCTAAGGACGCTACTTACGTACAAAATATTATTTGTTATTCTGTACGTGCGAGTTTTATCATGGGAAACGAATTATGACATCTCATCACTGCCTGGAATCAGGTCACACGCGCTGGACGACGCAAAGATTACTTTTAGATTATTTACCAAAGCGGTGCCGTGTGTAAGAACAGTACGTCACATATGTATAGTGGCAGCAGAATAGGTATGGTGATCATTAAGTCTCATTCCCTCACAGTCGGGAGCCTGGGGTTGGAATCAGTTGGGAGGGGGAAGGCATAAGAATTTGGGTCAAGGTAGCTAACTCACACGCCTAACGCAGGATCTGTCGAATTATCAGGAATTTGGCATGGTGGCTGCTCACTGTGAGAACCAGCAGTTGGCAGCAACCCCTCGGCGCCGCCTCGCCCGAGAGTCCCCTCAGTTGGTGTATGGCAACGGTGCGGGTCGGGCGGCAGCGTTCCTGGGCTGTGGTAAGGCCGGCTCTTACTGATGCTCTCTGGTTGACCCTCCCCAACTCAACCCCGCGGCTTTGTTCATGGGGGGGAACCCTTGTGCTCACCCCCCAGCTCTCGTGATGGAGGGGGGGGTACTGCTTACCAAGGCCTCATCCGATGGGGGTAGTTATAACAACTGGCTTCGAGTGACACTGTAATGGTGAGCCCGGTCTCTTGTGATGGGGCAATGCTTAGCCCGTGCCCTTCTGATGGGGCAACGGTGAGCCCGGGCCCTTGTGATGGGGCAGTGGTGAGCCCGGGCCCTTGCTATAGGACAGTGGTGAGCCCGGGCCCTTGTGATGGGGCAGTGGTGAGCCCGGGCTCTTGTGATGGGGCAGTGGTGAGCCCGGGCTCTTGTGATGGGGCAGTTGGGAGCCCCGAGCTCTCGTGATGTGGTAATGGCGAGCTCTGCTCTAGTGATGGGTTAGTGGTGAGGCCAGGCCTTGGTGATGGGGTGATGATGAGCTCTGCTCCTGCAATGGGGTGATGGTGAGGCTGGGTTCGTGTGAAGCAGTAGTGGTGAACCCGGCCGTTATGATGGGGTAGTGGTGAGGTCGGCACTTGGGATGAGGTAGTGATAAGCTTTGCTCTTCTGATGGGGTGGGGTGCCCTTCCGTTGGGATGGTAATAAACTTTTTCCGTGTGATGGGGCAATGGTGCCTTTGTCGTGATGATGTAGTAGCGCCCTTCTGTTACGTTGGTTAGCAGTGAGCTCTGTTCTTGTGATGGGGTGGTGGTGCCCATCTCCTGTGATGGATAGTTATGCTCTCAGCTCGCGTCATGGGGTAGTGGTGCCTTTCATTTGTGAATGGTAGTAACTGGCTCTGTCTCCACGATAGGGGTGTTGGTGCCTTGCCCTTGTCATGGGGTAGTCATGAGCCCCCCCTCTTGTCGTGGGGCTTTGATGAACCCAGCTTTGGCGCCGTAGTATTGATGACCCCCTGACTGTTGTAATTACCTATTTGTATTTACTTGTTTGAACAGGACGGGGAGGGAGTTCTACACCCGTGGGGCCCCATCTCTTTATACTTCGTGGTAAACTTTTTTTTTTTTGTAATTTTTGTACGTTGTCAGCGTTTACAGTTTCGTCAACTAACCTATTCCGTTCACCCGCTACAGTGATGGTATAAAAGTACTTCTTTCCTAGATATTTTTCTTCACAAGTTTCCTTCTTAGTTTCTCACGGCTTCTGGTTAGTTGCTCTGCGTTGCATCTTTCGAGGATCAAATCACGGTCGACGTCATCAAACCGGTTTGGAGACTTGAAGGTTTTGATCAGATTACCCCCTTCTCTTCTCTCTTCCTTGATGGGCCAATTTATGGCCTCTGACCTCTCATTGTAACTCAGTTGTGTCAATTCTGGTGCCCTATTTGTTGGCCTCTAGACCTTCCCTGCTAGTTCATTGTGCTTCTCTAGGTACGGTGACCAAGCTTGAGAAGTATATTGTAGTTTTGGCTTTATGTAGGGTGCTAATGATATTTTGAATATTTCCCTATGCATACATGCGATTTCAGTATGTGCAAGCAGACTGGAATCCTCCATAATAGGTCTCTTGAAGTGGAACCGTAGAGGCCACAAGCCCCTCTCTCACACAGATTACTACAAGGTATTTCCAGACACATGGTAATCGTATTGAGCCCCCCCCCCTTTTTTTTTTTTTCCATCGTATCCCATTTTCATTACTTTGCATTTGCTGGGATTGTAACCGGGCATCAGACCAATTCCAAATTTGTCTCAGTTTCCTCGTAAGTTGCAATCTTCATCATTTCCTTCTTCCTTCACTTATACAGAGGATTGATTCGTCCTTGTACAGAGTACTGCTCTCACATCTGTGGAGTGTGGTTTTTAGCTTTGCATCCTACTGGACATAGATTTGAATCGGAAGCAGGCAAACTTACTGGACAGATTTGAATCGGAAGCAGGCAGACTTCAAAACTTGACTCACTTGCCCTACGCCGCAATTTTGGTTCATGTTTCCTCTTTTATAGGTAGTACTCTGGTTTTTACTTTTAGAACTGTGTGCCGCCACCCCTAGCTAGAACCACGTAATACTCGGCAAGCTGCTGTGTGGCCGTTGGCAACTTAAGGGTGGGCCGTTTTGATTACTGTTTCTTTCCCTGCACCTCGAAGCTTTGGGATTTCTCTACCCTTCTCATGTCCTTCTCAGTAACTATGACCTGGCACGTTTTAAAAGACAGGTCTTTCACTTCCTCCTAACTTTGTGAGTACTTTCCCTTGTCTCTTCTTTTTCCTTTTCATAATTCTCTCTATATTTCAGTTAAGGCCCGGCCTTGATGTGAACTTTTTTTCCGTGACAGGAACCTCCAACGAAAAAAAGCAAACATATTCAGGTATGTCCAGTCCTCCTGGCAAGTCATTTGCATAGAAAGAGATGTGGGCCCAGAACCGAGTCCAGCGACGCGCCACTGGTGACCCGCAACCATTTACAAGAGGCGTTTCTTACATGCGTCCTTTGTTCCCTTCCACGTAGGTAATTTGCTATCCAATTAAGGAGTCCTCCCTCCCCCTCCCTTATTCCTGCCAGAAGATCCAGTTTCTCAACCCTCCTCTTGTGTGGTACAGTGCCAGGTGCTCTCAGGCAGTCCAGGAACACACGTTTCATCCAGCCTACTCTTTTGTCTAAAACGGAGCTCACTCTCTCTTAGAAGTCTATAAGTTTTGTTTCGACCGACCTCATTTTCTTAAATCTTTGTTGTGTTTCACTCTGGCAATTTATTCTTTACAAGTAATTATACATATACATCCTGATTATCTTTTTTTTTTTCAGTGTTTACCAGACCGCGCTCGTCAGAGAAACTGGTCTGTAGTTCAGCACAATTTCCCAATCTCCTTTCTTAAAGACAGGCATGATATTGACCGCGTTCCACCTCCCCTGACACAACTCCCTCTTCCAGTAATATATATTGAACAATTGTTCAACTGGCCTGGCAAGTGTACCTGCACACATCTGCAACGCATATGGAGAAGCCTCATCAGGTCTTTTAGTAATCTGCAAATGTCTTCTCAAGTAATAGTGCTTTCCAAGACCCGCTTCCAATTGCATCTCGCTCTTTTAGGGGCTGTAGTGTATTCCACCGCGAAAACGCTTTGAAACTTGTTATCCAGCTCTTCACATATACTAATTACGTCGTCCTCTACAACTCTCCCATTCGAATCTTGTAGTCGGATTAGCTACTCTTCAACCGACAGTCTTCTCTTGATGAATTTATGGAAGTGTTGTGGGTACCCTCCTGCCTTGTCTATACTATTCTTTTCAAAGTGTCTCAACTGCTCCCTCCTTATCTTGCTGTCCTCATTCCTCACTTTTTTATACTTCTCAAATGCTGGCTGGTTGTTGTGACTCTTATATTTACTCCACAGTACATCCCAAAGCTTCCTTGTTTTTATTTTTTAAATACGTTATCTCTCGTTTCTAGCCTCACCGTTCTGTATGCAGCTTAAGGTACCAGTGGTCTGACCTTTCATTGTAGGTTTCACAGAACACCATTTCCCAATTTGTGTTTCAAAAGAATTCGTTTTATTTCGTGTAGTTTTCTTGCTCGTATCGTCTCTCTGAGTGTGGTGTCCTCTCTGTTCTTTGTCTCTCCCCATTGACCGCATAATTATGCTCAAACATCACATGATCACTTTTTTTAACCGTTTTTGTATCATATCTCAGTTTTTTCAAGTTTCTGTGCTACTATATGTAAAGATAACATTAGTATTGATTGGGGGTTTATTAAACACTGATTTTAGTGTGTGCTCAGTGACATGCTGGTACAGGCAAATTTCCAGTATTCAGCTCAAGAGAACTTGTCTTCAGGCTCCACTTCCATGAGAATCTAAATTCTCTCAGTCTGTTGACTTATTAATGAACTTCCCCATTACCAGAACTTTATCATCTCTGAGAAGTGTGTGACTCGCTTTCCACACCGTCTTAATTGTTCCTTCTTCTTATCATTGTATGTTTGTTCCGTCTTATCAAAATCGCTTGGGTGGTTTGGTCAACACCACTATGCATGCCCTTCCTACGGTTACTCTTGTGATTATGTATTGTTTGATTGGACCGTCCATCAATATTTTCAGAAATTTAACGTTGTTCTTTAATATGAGGTTCATATCCTTCCCTCCCGTGTTCTTCAGTAAGAGGTCCATATCCTTCCCTCCCGTGTTCTTCAGTAAGAGGTCCATATCCTTTCCTCCCGTGTTCTTTAGTAAGAGGTCCATATCCTTCCCTCCCGTGTTCTTTAGTAAGAGGTCCATATCCTTCCCATGTTCTTTAGTAAGAGGGCCATATCCTTCCCGTGTTCTTTAGTAAGAAGGCCATATCTTTTCCGTGTTCTTTAGTAAGAGGTCCATATCCTTCCCGTGTTCTTTAATAAGAGGGCCATATCCTTCCCGTGTCTTCCTCGCCTTGTTATCAAGCATTCTTCCAAACAGATGAGGTCAGATCTTATCACCGTAACAACTTTTCTCTTCACTACTCATACAGTTTCAGGTTTTCCCATATTTGGTCCAAGAACTCCAGCTCTTTTCCATTCACGACCCTTCCATCCTCATTGGTATACACCTTTTTCAGTCTCCAGTTTTTTGCCTTTTGGTTGTATTCTTTTTTCTACCAACCGCAAAATTCACCCTTGTTAGTAAGCTTCTCTGGCCTGGGTAGGTACTTCCAATTCCTGTCAGTAAAACCCCGCATTGAAGGTTGTCATCACTGGTCGTCCCCTTATGTCTTGGCCATATCTCTTTGTTTATCTCAGAAATTGCGTTTGGCATGTTTATGGCCTTCATTAGTGTTTTAATCTGCATTTCTTCTCAGTGAACCCTGTCTTGAATATGGTCCTCTTGCAGACCAAAGATCACGAGCGATTTACATCCCTGTGTCGCTCACTTTACTTTTGGTCGTAGTGCAAACCCCCTCGTCGGCTGGGTCCTGCAATATTGATTCGTTAACCTATATAGCTAGCCATGCCTCAGGTGCTCTTAATTTTTTTTTTTTTCTCCATCATGCGCTGAACATGAATGCTATGCAACTTTTGAATCCTTCCATGAAACAAGCGATATACTTGCGTTACTGTTCTGTCTCCAGTAGTGAATATTACGTTCTTTATACTACGACCCTCCTTTTCATTGTTCCCGGATCTCGGTTTCTATGCACCACTCAGTATCCCCTCTGTTTCTGTAGGCCAGTCTCAGAATTTTTTCCTATTTTCCGTCCCCCATTTTCTGTAGTCCCTGGTCTCTCTGTTATTGCTATTTCCTTTTGGAGATGTGACCCTGGGACACACAAGAGCAGGCAGACCCTGGTGGCCTTTGTCTTTGACTTCACTGGATGCACCTTTGTTCCCTTTGGCAACATTCCATTTCCATTCTTGTAATTGCTTTCATTTTATTATGCCCTCTTGATTACATTTCCCATTTTCATGATTCGTATTCTGGTGCTTGACACTCTTCTTCACGATCTGTTAATTTGATTTCCCACTCTCTTAATGTCTTCAAACATTTGTTATAACTTTTGATCCTGTTTCTTAGTTATTGCCAACGATTTTTCGATCCCTACGGTGCTGGGGGATTCTCGTTGTAAAACCTTCGGAATCTTCAGAATCCCCTTCATTACGCCTGCCTCAAACACACGCACTAACACCTACATGATCAAGATAGATTCACTTGCCTGACTCCCATTTTTTTTTATTTATTTGAATTATAGTCTACCTTGGCCCAAGATAGTTGACGTAAGCTAGTGTGTGTGTGTGTGTGTGTGTGTATGTGTGTGTGTGTGTGTGTGTGTGTGTGTGTGTATGTGAACATATATACATAGGAGTAAAGATATGGTACTCATATACAAGGTTAAGAAGATGGGGCAACGTGGGTGTAAAAGTTTCTCCCCTAAAAACACAAATAGTGATCTCAGTAATATTTCTACTAGAAATTCTCGCAGTTTTCAGTAAAGAGTGATGGAAAACTTGACTCAGAATCTCACTTCCACCCCGTTCACTGAACTTCATAATGTTCACAATCAGGCTCCTGTACGTTGAAGGAAGAAATCAGTCGGAAAAGTGTGAAACAAGAGTCAAGCACTTGATGACAGATGGCTCTGGTGTCTGCCGCCATAATATTTTTCTCTTGATTCATTGTTGGAATTCTCAGTATTTTGTTTATATGCTTCATTTACATAATATGAACTAATTTATTTGTCTCTGTTAGTATCTTATATATATATATATATATATATATATATATATATATATATATATATATATCTATATATATATATATATATATATATATATATATATATGTATGTATATGAAGGTTAAATCGCA
>JAYMFT010159225.1:0-12459 GCA_038088735.1 Panulirus argus | reverse complement strand
TGATCATTACACGAAAGTGCACTTGGGAACTTATCGTGTTTCATTTTCCTCGTGGTTATATGCATATACTAGATCACACACACCACTGGGACCTCTTGCAGTATAAAAGGGGAGGGAGCGGGGGGGGGGGGCTAGAAATCCTCCCCTCCTGTTTTTATTTTTCCAAAAGAAGGAGCAGAGAAAGGGGCCAAGTGAGGATTTTCCCTCTAAGGCTCAGTCCTCTGTTCTTAATGCTACCTCGCTAACGTGGGAAATGGCGAATGTATAAAAAAATTTCATACATTTTCGCCTTTTTTTATACATATTCGCCATTTCCCACGTTAGCGAGGTAGCGCTAAGAACAGAGGGCTGAGTCTTAGAGGGAAAATCCTCACTTTGCCCCCTTCTTTGTTCCCTCTTTTGAAAAAAATAAAAACGAGGGGAGGATTTCCAGCTCCCCGTTCCCTCCCCTTTTAGTCTCTTTTTACGCCACGCAGGGAATACGTGGGAAGTATTCTTTCTCCCCTATCCCCAGGGATATATATATATATATAGCGCTGACTCTGCCTTAGAGCAAAATCTTGTCACAGGTACCCTATATACAGAAATACATTCTCCATCTATCACATTGCACTTGGCATATAATTCACATGACTTGGTGTTCACCTCCAAAATTTCTTACGGTGAACGCTAATCACTGCCTGCTGGCAAAATTCGTCGCAGGTACTCACAAGTAGATATGGTTGACTGAATTGTGCTGGTAACTCCCGCATTTTTGTTGTGCTCCCCATCTTCATCCTGTGAGCGGTAGCGCAGAAGAATTACAGAATTACAGAGGTCACAAAAGGTGGTACTCTCCCCCTCTTTGGGCTTCAAGGCTTTCGATTTGACTCATTTATTTTCGTAGCTATGATCAACCATCATCCCTATGCCACTTGTTTTCCACTGACCTATTAATGTCGTCTGAGAATGAGTCATCCAGAACTACTGACTCAACAACACAAGGTCCTCTAAACCCGTCCACCAGCAAAATCTTTTAACACTGCTTACGCACACTCCCACAATTTAACACTAGCGACATTAAAAGATTAGTTAACATGTCTGAGTACGTAAAGGTATGTACTCACTAACACTATCAGTCCCCAGACATAACCTGATACGACACCAGAGGTCTTCTAACGCTACACGTCAGTTGACATAATGAGAAACCGATGGGCGTAAATAAATAATCAGTAACAAGTGACCCACAGATATTGGCCGCTATGTAACAGTAGAACTAGCAGACTTTTAATAATGATGGACTGTAAATGCATTCATATGTCAGAGAGTCGTGGTTTACCAATAAAAACACCTCTGAAAATTTTTATATGATTGGAAAAGTTGTACAGTTTACGGGGATCCTTTCTCGTGAATATCATATAAATAACACTTGTCACAGAATTAATCACTAGTTGATGAATATTAGTTTATGTGAAGTATGTAGTCATAAATACCAGTACACCGTATTCGTAAATAATTCTTGTAATCTGCTGTTTTGCACATGACTTGCATTAATACATTGAGCACGTGCCTTCGTTATTTTGTCAGCTTCCCTCGAAGATATATATACTAGGGTGATGTTAGAGTGTAGTTTTCACAACATTTCATGGCTAGTAGCTTGACGTGAAGTTCTTACTGCAATATCGCATACAGCTTTATCTATTGTGCATTGCTTTGCAAGTAGGAGGCCTCTTTTATGATTTTTGTAGTTTAAGGTTTTAATTGAAGTATTAAGTCTACCTCAGGCCCTTCCATTTTTGCGAGCTGTGGGGATTGGGGCTGGGGATCTCAGTTATGCAAACTGATTCCCGAAGAGGGTGATTATTGTCTTGGATGAAAGCAGTATGCTTGCAGCCATTTTTGTGAAGAGATACTGTTACAGAGGTGAGTAGAATGGGAGAGGAATGAGTGATTATGGAAAGAGGTCGAAAGACATCGACCTTCTTACCAAGGGATGTTTAGACAGGTTGAGAGTTAATGGGAGCTTTAACCCATTCACTCTGGTAGGTTTAAAATGAGGTTACCTCCCTATGCAGCACTTCAAAAACAAAACAATCATCAGTATTGGTTAACATTACTGATACAATAATGGATTTATCGATATTGTAAAACTGTATTTATGAGCCACCAGACATGAAGTTTTGGGGCAGTATGTACACCCAGACAAAAGTCGTATCCCTGTGCGTTGTATCTCATGAAAATTGCTTTAGTGTTTGGTACAATTTTATTTACTCTGCTGTGTGTATATATATGTATATGGTGGCGATGCTATTTCCCCAGGGATATATATATATATATATATATATATATATATATTACCCCAGGGGATAGGGGAGAAGAAAATACTTCCCACGTATTCCCTGCGTTTAGTAAGAGGCGACTAAAAGGGGAGGAAGCGGGGGGCTGGAAATCCTCCCCTCCTGTTTTCACTTTTACAAAAGAAGGAACAGAGAAGGGGCCAAGTGAGGATTTTTCCTCAAAGGCTCAATCCTCTGTTCTTAACGCTACCTCGCTAACGCGGGAAACATCGAATATGTATGAAAAAAAAAAAATATATATATATATGATAATCAGGATGTGATAGTAGGGAGGGCTGTGAAGATCTGGGGAAAACGTGGGGTTAATTAATGTAAGTAATATGCTTACTTCCTTGCAGCTTAGATTTAAAACAAATATACTTATGTTGATGTAAATATTTATTTGTAATCTACATGGAAAGAATTCTGCACTCGTAGGGCCAATTTTAGAATTCTCTCTTATCATAACTTCCTTATGCTGCCCACATTAATTTTTGTTACTTATCCAATACTTTTACACTAGAAAGAGTACTTTTTTTAATCTCTCATTAGTTTTGTAATTCCATATTACGTCCTCTAGTTGTTTTGTCCATGTGTATTTCAAAGAATTGTTTATTCTCTATGACATCAAACTGGTTCAGAAACTTTATTGTTGTAATCAGATCACCATTTACTTCTCTCCTTCCATGTGGGCAACTCTGAGGCCTCTATCCTTTCCCTGTAACTTGGCCCACTTATTCTTAGTACCATCTTTGTTGCAATCCTCTGGACCTTATTTGTTCTGTGACCTTCTGTAAGTGCCATGACTAGAGTTGAGATATATATTCTAGTTTTCGTCTGATGTCAAATGTTAACAGCTGGCTAAATATATATATTTTTCATTGGTGGACTTGAATACACTTGGTATCCTTTACTATTGTACTAAGGTGGGCTCTGGCGAAAGGTTCCTCACCCATTTCGCACCATATTTTCCCTAGATCTTATGTTGCTTTTCAAAGTTCTTTCCAAGAAGTGCAAATAACCTTTCCACTGCTTGTGTTGGTTGCATATGCAGCTGAGTGCATGAGTGTACACGTTTAATTGGTACTCCCCATCCTTCTCAAGAACCTACAAAAGACATCACAACGCTTTATGACCTGTGGTCCCTACAGGTGGATGTGGCCAGCTTACTAAGTGTTGCAGAAGCCGTATAAGGATAGAAGAGATTCCTGGGGCTGGAGATAGGATGTAGGTAGTAGAGGATAGGTGCTTCCACCCTGGTTATCAGGAGGGTTAGTGTCAGCTGCATAGTGAGCCAGCACTTCAGCGGTTGTCTTGTTGCACTCCTCCAACCCAGGTAGCTGTCTTTTCTTTCTCCCACAGCCACACATAGACTGCTAGGATTCTGTTCACAGACATACAATCTCTTTTTGTTAAACATATCACTTGACAATACCCAACTCACATAACTCATCTTCGTAACTAGATTTTCTTGCAGTGAGCACTATGTACTAGTCCATCCTTTTGGCAAAATGGTAGGAGCAATAGATAGAAGTAGTAGGAAGGATCATTAGGCAATGCATTAGGTAGAAACATTAGGTTGAAGTAGTCAGTAGGAGCATTTGGTAGGAGTAGTGAGTTGGAATATTAGGCAGTTACATTAGGTAGCAGTACTCGGTAGGAACATTAGGTAGGAGCCTCTGAAAATACTGTGCTAGAGTTCTCCTCTGCCAGTGGCCTATTAAGGGTGAGATACTAAAGGCTAAGAAATGGCAATGAAGTCCACCAGTTATGGAGACTCTTTTGCCATAGCAACCCCCTTGAGGGAGTTCCTGAAGGGAATGATCATCAGATAGATAAATAGATAAAGTTCATGGTCATATCCTCTTAAAAATAAATGGGATTAACACTTTTTGAGGTGTAAAGTGACACCTTTAAATTAATTACCTTAAAGGCTATTGCCATATCTAAAGGGTTATATACTGGGATGGCGTGCATGCTTTTGAATTCTACTGAGGGTTGGAAAAGGAAAATCATACAAGTATGTCTGCACTTTCCAGCCTTTTCATAATGAATGGTAGTGCTTCAGCATAATGACCAGATGGCACGTGGACCACTAGTTTTGGTTATCATCACATCACCTAATTATTGGATTGATTGGGTGGTTGTGATCTATAAGACTTCTGCCATAGAAAGTGTGAAAATTATTTCTCTAAAACTTCTCCCAATGTTTTAAATTCTGACGAAGGTATGAGTAATGATAAATGTGTTCCTCAGGACTAAGATAATCATTTATTCTTTCAGAATTTATAGGTATTGGATTTAGTCTTCTGCCACATAATAAATAACAGATTGTAGATCTGCTGCAGTGAAAGGGTTGATACCATGTTAGACTTCTGGCAAGATTATAAGCACCTCAAGATGGAAGCAAGTCAAACTAAAAAAAAAGTATAGTTACATATGTACATATATTTATACATTACCATATACATATCAATACACTATATACAGATAAATAATATCATTGAATAACAAGTTATTTAACAACATACCAAATCTAATGGCTGTACTAGAAATGAAGTAACTACTCGTACAACTGCATGACCAAATACTGCTAATAAACTGGGACTAGAGTCTCTCATATTGTACTGATTTGCAGACTGACTCGACAGTGATGAAGAAGGGTTATAATGGAATCTTATGGTAAATGGAACAAACCACAGCCATAAGTGAAGATTATACAGAATCTAATCATATGTTATCTCTCACTGTTTAATATATGTATCTTTAACTCCACTTCCATTAGATGTGGTGGATCAAATGCATACAGGATACCAGCTTACTCACTTCTAAAACTGTCCAATTTGCTAAAGTGAACAAAGGCATCCACACTATTATAAGTATGTCTTAAATTTTCTCTTTTCATACTACACTGTTTGCTTAACACCTTCATTCACCCCTCCATCTACACATACATCATGCCTCAGCTACACGGCAATGAAAAAAATCCTTAGCATTCATCTGTCTATATCTGACATCGATACCATCTTGGAACTCACATGATGGGGATGGTCACAGCAAGAGTCTCCACTTATCCCAGTCCTTATAAAACTCCTTTGCACTCACCGGTCCATACATTCTTCCCCTATTTCTCTCTCTCCAGTACTCTTTCACTTTATTTCCCCATGTTACAGGAAGCCTTCCTAACAAACAAAACCTTTAAATTGTACTTTCATACACTCTCCTTGTAAACTCCTATCATGCATTCTTTCCTAACCATCTCAAAGTATTACATTTCACCCACTTTACAATTTATTCTCTGCATTTCCTGCTATACCACATCTCTCATACATCCCTTCATTACTATCTTCATTCCATCTAGTCATATCTCATGTAAAATATCATCAGCTCTAAACACTTCACACTTACTTTCAACTTGTTTCTATTAATCAAGGGGCATTTTTTGCACACAGGCTTCATTTAAGATAAAAATTATACATATAAGCCAGGAACCCCACATGAAGCTTTTTGGAGTCTGTTTTCAAAGATCATATAATTTAAAAGTCAGCATCATGTTAAAGGATTTGAAGAATAAGAAACCGATTACAAAATCACCATGAAATGGTTCTTGGTAATTCATGAGTCATATTCACTCTTTAGGGTTACAATTTTGATTTTTAGTTATATCAGCATTACCGAGTTTATAAGTGGAGGAGAAAATCAGTTGAGGTGTTACAGGGTAGTAGTAGGATTTATATAAAGAATACAAGCAAATTAAGCACCTTTAACGTATCCAATAGAAGTCATGAGAATGCTAACAGGAGTAGAGAGCCTCAGAGTGAAACACAAAATATATGCAATGAGAAACATATGAGTGTACAATGAACAGCATGCAGATATAATATATGAAATGCTGTAAAAAAGATTTTGTATGAATAAACCTTAAACTGTTATTTTTAATTTGTTATGACCTTACAGCAACTCATTTTAAAATGAAATTCACGTTCTTTTGCAATTATCTTTACAACTGCCTCTCTTCATCAATATCCTTGCTAATCATGGAGCCAATTATTAATCTAAGCTTTATCAATTTTTCTCATGTTATAAGCTTCATTCAAAGACTAAAGTCCTCATGAAGGCCAGGCATTATATGAAATATAAATAGGGCTAAAGAGATAGAATAGTTGAGAGACAACAAAAAATATAGAAGAATAAAGAGAAGAGACAAAAATAAACATTACAAGAAGTGGGGAAACCTTTCATTTAAAAGGGGATATTTTGTAACCACTATGAAACATGAGAAGGTAAAAATGGTCAAGAATTTAGTAGTGCAGGGAAAGAAATGGACAACACAGTGGCTCAGTCTAAAATTGCCAATGGGCAGACAATAATCTTGGCCAATGACCTGATATATTAATTATGTGGTCTAGCTAATAGCTCGGCACATGTTATGATATATTTTTTTTTTACCATATTTTCATAAAACATATCCCTGGGGATTGGGGAGAAAGAATACTTTCCATGTATTCCCTATGTGTCGTAGAAGGTGACTAAAAGGGGTGGGAGAAAGGGGGCTGGAAATCCTCTGTTTTACTTTTCCAAAAGAAGGAACAGAGATGGGGGCCAAGTGAGGAGTTTTCCTTGTAAGGCTCAGTCATCTGTTCTTGAATGCTACTTTGCTGATGTGGGAAATGGCGAGTATGTATGAAAGAAAAAATCATAAAACAATTTTTTTAAAATTAAACATGCAAGGACTATCCCTAATACTGCTTACGAAATAAATTCTGCTGATACTTTTAGTAATATCAGTCTTAATAACATGAGGAAGATGCTGGAAAATGAGTATTGCAGACTACTACTGATCATAGAAAGAAGTCAATAAGACTGTATGTGCAATCAAATATATAACAATTTAAAGAACCAACAAATTTATTTTCAATTGGAAATACTGTAATACACCCAATCCCTGCTTTATGTGGCAGTTGTGTTCACACAAAGTAACTTTACATCAAAAGAGCAATTAATACCATGTACTTAGCAGGCATGCATTACTGGATATGTAATAAATGAATTTCCTGAAAACCTTTCTTACTTTTCTTAGTAAATCCACTATAAAATCACCTTATGTACTAAAACAGTTGATAGATATTATAAGTGGAACATTTAAAGAAATAATAAAATTTATTTACTTGAATGCTCACAGTGATGTGGGATAAACTGGAAAAAAATCCCTTGCATCATGTAATAACACCAAAAAATATCCTGTACTTCTGTTTAAATGACCCATTCAACCTTAATTTTTCTGAATATGTAAATAATTATAAATTAAAAAAAATATAAAAAATATATTCATTGATAGGGTGGGATGGGAAGACAAAAGGTTTTGAACGCATTGAGGAATTTGTGGAAAGAGAGGCCACTGTCTTTGAAAGCAATGATGAATATCTTTGATGATATAGTAGTCTCATTGGTGCTGTATGGCAGCGAGACATGGGCCTTAAAAAAAAATTTAATGAACAGGGTGAATGTGCTGGAAATTAAATGTTTGAGAACAATATGTAATGTAAGGAGGGTTAATCAAATAAGACATGACAGGGAAAGAAAGAGGTGTGGTAATAAGGGGAGTATGAGTTGCTGAAGAGGGTGTGCTGAAATAGTTTGCACACATGGAGAGGATGAATGAGGAATGGATGACTAAAGTATGTATGTCACAATTGGAAGGAACAAGGAAAAGGGAGACCCAAGCAAGAGGTGAAAAAATCCCGTGAAGACTAGGATCTGAACATGAAGAAGGATAGAAGGATGCACAGTATGCAAAGGATAGAGCAAACTGGAGCAATAAGGTTTACAGGAGATGATGTGCTGTCATTGGGCTGAATCAGGGCTTATAAATTGATTGGAGAAACCAAAGGACAGGTCTGTGTGGCTTGGTTGTGGATGGGAGCACTGGTTTCATTGCATTATGCCTGACCACTAGAGAGTGGATGTAAATGAATGAGACCATTTCTTCCTCTGTTCCTGGCAGTACCTCTCTAATACAGGAAATGGCAAATTCATGTAAAAAAATATGGAGTTTAATTTGAATGTTTTGCTGTGACCACTAGCTTCATGCTTCTATCATCAGGCTTGCTAGTTCTTCTATCTACCACTCATTTTCTCCATTATTGTTGTGACTAAACAAATGATTATTAGTTCATGGATTACATAAAAATCTATTGGAGAGAACTGCATAAAAAATATATATGAAAAATGCAATTTAACACATCAAGAACAAGTTGAACATTTTCCAGCAAATGATAGGATAGCCTCCCTACAATTGCTAGCAATTGTGTCCTAGACTGTACATCCATTCCTTCTACCCATTTTCTCCCTTATTTTTCTGAGTACGTAAATAACTATTAGTTCTTGTGTTAGGTAACAGCCTACTGAATAACAGTGTAGAAAAATTAAAATTAGAAATACAAAATACCATATAAGTTACCAAGTGCAACATATGAATCAGACTGGGGTGGATTAGTGTGGTTTCAGAAGTGGAAGAGGATGTTTGGATCAGGTGTTTGCTTTAGAAAATATATGAGAGAAATACTTGAGAAAGAGATGGATTTGTGTGTGGCATTTATGAATCTAGAGAAAGCATATGATAGAGGTGATAGAGATGCTTTGTGGAAGGTCTTAAGAACAAATGGTGTGGGAGGAAAGTTGCTGGCAGTAGAGAGAACTTTTTATCAAGGGTTTAGGGCTTGTGTTCAAGTAGGAAGAGAGGATGGTGGGTGATTCCAACTGAAGGTTGGTCTGCGGCAGGAATGTGTGCATTCACCATGACTTGTTCAATTTGTTTATGGATTGGGTGGTGAGGGAAGTAAATGTAATAGTTTTTGAAAGGGGTGAGTATGCAGTCTAAGGTGACCTGGGAAGTGAGTTTGTTGTTGGCAGATTCAAGTGAAAGACTGCAGAATTAAGTGACTGAATTTGGAAGAGCTTGGGAAAGAAGGAAGTTAAGAGTAAATGTGAATTGAAGAAAGGGTATTAGGATTAGGATTAGCAGGGTAGAGGGACAGTTTAGCTGAGGTATGAGTTTAAGTGGAGAAAATTTGGAGGAAGTGAAGTGTTTTAGACACTTAGGAGTGGACATGCCAGTAAATGGAACCATGGAAGAGGAAGTGAGTCAGGGTGGGTGAAGGGTGTAGCTTCTGGGAGCACTGAAGAATATGTGGAAAGAGAGGTCATTATCTGGAAAGGCAAAAATGGGTGTTTGAAGGTATAGTAGTCCCAACAATGTTGTGTGGATGGGAGGCATGGGTTGGAGATGAGGGTGAGCGGAGGAGGATGGAAGTGCTGGAAATGAAAATTTGGGGGTCAATATGTGGTGTGATGAGGTTTGATAGAGTAATAAAATGATTAGAGAGGTGTGGTAATAAAAAGTGTGAGGCTGAGACAGCTGAAGATGGTATGCTGAAATGGTTTGAAAATAGGAAGACAATGAGTGAAGCGAGTTTGACATAGAGGATATATGTGTCAGAAATGGAGGGGACAAGAAGGGGGAGACCAAATTAGAGATGGAAGGATGAAGTGAAAAGATTCTGAGCAATTGTGGCCTGAACTTGAAGGAGGGTGGGAGGCATGCATCGGATAGAGTGAATTGGAATGATGTGGTAAACAGGGGTCAATGTGTTGTCAATGGAGTGAATCAGGGCATGTGAAGCAGTCAGGAGAAACCATGAAAAGGTCTGTAGGGCCTGATTATGGATAGAGGGCTGTGGTTTTAGCACAGTGCTCATGACAGCTAAAGAATGGATGTAGGTAAATGTGGCTTTTCATTGTCTGTTCCTGGCACTACCTTACTAAAGTGGGAAAAGATAATTGAGTATGAAAGAAAAAAATTGTCATATCACTTATCGAGTTAAATTTTGAAGTTTTGCTGTGGGCATTAGCTTCTACATGCTAGTTTCCCCACACTTACTATTTCTTCCATCTACCTCCCATTATTTCTGTACATTTTGTTAATGTCTAAATAATCAGTTCATGTATTAAGTAGAACTTACTGAAGAGCAAATAAATATATGAAAAACACATTTCACTGTATCATTCATTGAATATGATTTGAACATTATCAAGTAAAGGCTGGGATACCCTCTTTGCAATCACTAGCATTTGTATGCTTGATAGAACTTGCATTTCTACCATCCATTTTTCTCTAGTATTTTTCTGTTTCAATAATCATTGGTTCACATATCAGGCAATGCCCTACGGAATAGCATTACCTAGAAAAAATATATAAAAGTTACAATAACCAAGTGCAATTTGAAAGTTTTTCTATGGATTCTAGGTTCTACACACATTTTCCCCAAGGCTCGCTAGCTATTTCATCTACTGTATCAACCATTTTCTCTATCATTTTTGTGAATATCAAAATAATTATTAGGTCATAATGAGTTTAAGTATAAATCTAATGAAGAGAAACTTGTGTAGAAGATGTAAAGAAAATACAATTTACCGATAACTGAGTACAAAGTTAAAGGATTTGCAGGAAACACTTCCCTGTGATTATTATTGTTCATGAGCGAGACAGCACTTCCATCTCTACCACTTACTTTCTATTATTCTTCTGTATATATAAATAATCATCATTTTATGATTTAGGTACTCACTCATGGGTCCCAAAATGCATGACTCACAACAACTGTACTACATGTCTACAATGGTCACACAATTACCATAATTCTCGAATTAAGGAGAGTGGTATAAATAACGTTAATGCACAAAATGGGAGAGAATGAAAATGATGCTGAGATATATTTTCAAAATATTTTGATCAGCTATTTTCCCACCTACAAGGAATAAATATTTTTTTCTGACATGCATGCCATTTCCCACTTGAATATGGTAATGTCAAGAACAGATGACAGAGCCTTAGCAGGAAAAACCTCACATGGCTCCTTGCTCTGTTCTTTCTTTTGGAAAGTAATAGAGGAAGGGAGGATTTCCAACCGCCCACTCCCACCCCTCTTAGTCACCTTCTGTGACATGCAGAGAATACATAGATAGTATTCTTTCTTCTACTGAAGGAATAAGTAATTATGATGATTGAAATTTCATAACTATGTATCTTTAATTAAGTATCTGATATCTTAATAATTTAAAATCATGTACAGTGTAATCCATTACCAGAAAAATAATATTCACCATTTTTAAGAGAGACTACAATAAAAGAAAATATATTTATTTTGAAGAGGTTTCCAGTGTCTCTGCCTCAAAAATAAAATACCTATGTTATTGAAAATGTTTCTAATATTGTTCAGTTCCCTGTTGAAACTGTAATTGCATCTGTTCCTTAACTTGGTCTTGTAAGTCCAGTGCCTTCTTCTTAAACTCCTCACTCTTGCCTTCATCTTTTTTGACGCCATCTCCTTTGCGATACATCTGTTCAAAAAAGGAGCAACTGATAATATATAACAGGGACACTGTGTACACACAAGATAAACAAACAAACAACACACACACACACACACACACACAATGAAAGGCCTTAATGTGATTATTATCTTAACGATTCAGTACGTGACAGGTGACATTGACTCTAACATGTCTGTAGAATACCACTTTAGGGGTACAGTAAAGGAGACAAAATGTCTGCTGGCAAAAATCAGGATAGCTTTCAATTATATGGGCAGGGAAAAATCTAGCTAGTTGTTGATATAAGGCCAAAACTTGATTATACTTCTAAAGTTTGGTTGCCACACCTAAAGAATCACAAAGAGCTAACAATATCCAAGGAAGTGCAACAAAAATGGTACCAGATTTAAGAGAGCTTAGTTATAAGGAAAAGCTAGAATCCTTAAATTTGCCCATCACAGAAGAGAGGAGTTTTTACACCAGATTGGTGATGTAGATGGTGAACAGTTCTGTAAAAGATGTATGGATGGATAGGACAACCACAGGATAGAACATGAAATTCAGCTAGAATCTTGTTAAAAAGAAATATATAAGTACTTTTATAGTATTGAATAAGAATGGTGGAAGAATGGAATAAGCTTCCCTCCCTCACTTTGCACCTCAATATCTAGCTTCCTCTCCAGTTGATCTATCTTTGTGGTTGTTGATGGATCAGCCTCCCCCCTTTTCTCCATCAACAGCAGTGTCCCTCAAGGGTCTGTACTGTCGCCAA
>JAYMFT010159204.1:0-12460 GCA_038088735.1 Panulirus argus | reverse complement strand
GCTCGCGTGTGTATATATGCTCTCTCTCTCTCTCTCTCTCTCTCTCTCTCTCTCTCTCTCTCTCTCTCTCTCTCTCATCCTCTTCCTTCACCAGCGCTCATCCCAACCTTCATTCACGAATTTCATTCTGCCCTTCTTTCTCCCTGTACCTCAATTTTCCCTCAGCTGCTATCTATCTCCCCCTTCTCCCCTCCTCCCCACCATTCCCCTACTGCTATCCTCCCCACACGTCCACAACCTTCCTGCAGGCGGTCCGACGTTCCCTCACGTGTCCTGATTCTTCTCCCTAAGTCCTGTTCCTCTTGGAGAAGTTCAACTCTCCCCCTAGGGCCCCCTCACCTCCTTCCAACTTTCCATCTCACCTCCAAGTGTCCTTCTTCTCCTCCTTCAGGAGTCGCATCCCTTCTTCAGGCCTTCTATTTCTTCAGCCGTTCCAGTCTTCCTCTTGTGGTCCCAGACCTCTTCCAGGCGTTCCAGTTTTCCTAAAGGAGTCCCAGTCCCCTTTAGGACTCTTGTCCTCCTCCAGGTGTTTCACAGCTGTCTCTGCCGTTTACCTCCCTCAGGGAGTCATTGCCCTTCATCAGTAGTCAGAGACATCTCCCAAGAATCCCAACTAGTCATCCTCCAGGAGTCATAATCCTATTCCAGGAATCTTCAGCCGCCCTCCAGGCGTCATAACCAAAGTCCAGGGACCCCCACCTTTCCTTCAGGTGGTGGGACCCTCCTGTAGACTCCCAGTCCCTCCTCCAACTGTCTCATACCCCCTCTAACTGTCTCATCCCTCCCTCTGACTGTTCCATCCCTCCTCTTCTCCAATAAGCACCTTCCCCCTCTCCTGGGGGCCATCCTTCAAGATCTCCACCCCTCATCCAAGTATCTGACCTCTCCTTCAAGCATCCTATCTCTCCTCCAAGCTTCCCCATCTCCCTTCCTAGCATCCTATTTCTCCTCCAAGCTCCCTATCTCTCCTCCAAGCTCCCCATATCACTCTCATCCGCCGGGGACCCCCTCCAAACGTTCCCCTCCTGTACAAGGCGCCACAAACGTTCAGGCTCGTCTCCCGGCGTCTCACCCCTTCCCCAGGACCGTCGCTCCCCACCCCTCCTGTGGGCCCCCCTCTCCCCTCCCCACTGGTCCTCCCTACCCTCCCTTCCCCACCACTACGTCAGGAGGGCCACTGTGTACAGCCCAGCTCTCCACTACTCACCCAAATTGCACCATTCCTCCTTACTCATCAGGGTCTCTAGGGGGTGAGTACACGAACTCCTTACTCATCAGGGTCTCTAAGGGGTGAGTACACGAACTCCTTACTCATCAGGGTCACTAAGGGGTGAGTACAACAACTTTTCTCCAGTCGGTAACTCCAGTTGGATTTTCATTTTTTCCCCAGTGAAAGTTGTTGATCGAAAGTGAAGCGAGAACTTGGACGTTTGTCACTGTTGACACTGGTGAGCCAGCTACCACCTGCTAAATGCAGCGGAAGGTTGTGGTGACGAGGGAAGGGAAAGAAGGATACCGGTAAGCAAGTGTCACGCCTCATGGGTGCGTAATGAGGGAGTCGCACACTCGTGGCGACTTAGCTTATGTCCTTCTAAGACACAGGTAGTAGAGCTCTCACGAAGAGCTCAGTACAGACAGGGTGATGATTCCCTGCGTGTCGTCCTACCTGCGGTGACTCCCTTGCTACAGAGTGGTACAAGAAACGATCTATTTTCACCCGATTTCCGATTCGTCTGTCTGAAAACATGTATAATAAGTTCTCATACTTTTCTCAAAACCAATACTGGTGTACGTACGTGTTGAGGGGACGAGTGAAACAGTTCAATTTTCTCGATATAGGAAAAGACTGACACACAGGCTGTCATCTTCCAGACGCCGTGGTCATCGACGGCTACGTCGTTGTCCTTACGTCTTTCTGGTGGACTAATGTACGACCAGGAAGGACCACATCCTCTCTCATTTGTGTCTACCTTCCCGGATATCTTTCGGGTACGTGTGTGTAAATTGCACATTGAGAGAAACCACAAAATGATCGTGAAAGACGTCTTGTTGCTGAATCATATTTCAAAATAGTGAAAAGTCTTGGTATCTGTCCATACATATATTGGGGTCTTGTTGGTCTGTTTTTGTTTGATGGATTGTCGCATTGGTTGGTCTGTACAGAGGCGTCTCTCGTCTTTAAGGATTTTCATAACATACCATGAAATCCTGCCTCACAGATATATATATTAGCCAAAAGTGTTTCACGCAGAACTCCAAAATTCCCTGTATATTCAGAAAGCTTCACAAGTTAGTTTGACTTGTATTAAAAGTGTTGCATGCTTGAGAGTCATTACTGCAATCCTTAGAAAGAAAATGATGATCACTGCAAATACATACATAGCCAGAATATACAATAATCTTTGCAAAACTCAGCTTTTCAGAATTATTCAGTTCATTTCAAGAAAGAGAGCAAGTGCTTCCTGTATTAAGACATGTCCTAATTAAGTTCTTAAGTAAAATCACAAAAGAGACATATAAACCTTACGACAGGTTAAGTCCAAGTCAGATTGAGAGAATACTATTTTTATGTTAGGTGAACTAACGCAGGTGTGAGGCGACCAAGCGTGTACACTGAGGAGCAGATCTGCTTCACTAAGAAGGGAAGCCTGATCCGAACCCAGACTCGATGGTTCGTTAACAAGTGCCTCAGGACGAGCCTGTTGAGGGTCTTAGGTTTGCTGATACCGAGCGATACAGCGAGACAGTATCAATTATGTTACGACAATTATTCCAACCACCCAGAGGTCTAGATCTGTTCAACGTCTACATATCTGAGTCACTCTCGACTGACACACTTGTCTGGCTGACTGGGTTCGGGGGTACGGGTCACAGAGCACGGCTCAGTTAGACGCACGCCAGACAATATACCCGCCAACGAATGGCAGATGGATTCTAAAAACAGGTCTTGCTGTCTTCATGAGCAAGTATACAACGTACTCTTCCTATACCTTGCATAATATCTACTCACTTGACTTCCATCAGGGTGGAATTTGACTTTTAATGGGAAACTGCAAAGACACTATACGAGGAAAACTCCATACGACGCGCTTGAACGAAGCTGTACCAAGACAGACCCCTGTGTTTTGACAGGGAAGACACAGAAGGTTCGGTACAAGCTTCGATTATGCGAGTTCCGGGACTTCGTTAACGCTGGCGTGTTGCAGGGCTGTCGTCCGCGACTGTCCTTAGCTTTTTATATATTTTCTGTGCTACTAAATTTGTAACTTGATCAATGTTCTTTTTCTTTACGGCTAGATATCTGTAGATATCGGTCCCTTTAGTTATGCCTGTGTATGTTCTCGCTAACTAGATACCAAGGACTGCTCGACAGACTGGCGACACTGTTGGCTGCGCTTTAATTCATCACCACTCATGACTGCGCCGCCCCCCCCTTCCCCCAACCCCTCCCTCTGCGTCCATGACCGGCCCAGCTACAAGAACTCGACGAACCTAACCTGTACGAGAGGCGTTGGTCCTTATGATCAGAGATACCTGGCCATCGAATTTGGCTTCATTTAAGTCGGTACCGGAAATACAGTCTTTAAAAGTCAATGGCAAATGAACCCCCTCCCACACTCCAATGCAGCAAAACTCGTTACAATTCATTTATGCGTCTTATGGACCAGTCATAAGATAAACCAGCAAGTGTCTGACGTATAAGGCGGGAGACATAATCCTGCGTTCGATCGTCCCTCATGACCCCGGCCTCCGTACTGCCTTGATACACCCTCACGTTCGCCTGCCTGCCTCAGTAACACCCCAGCCTAACCGTTCCTGGAAACCTAAACACATTGCAATCAACTTCACCTTCTGAGAATGATGGACCAGCGCACTGCCATTATGTAGGGTAGGCACACACACACATACACACACCTCCCAACGGCTATGTTGGTTGTCTTTGGCTTTGGGAAACCGTTAATTCATCTGGTTATACACAAGGGATTTGTCTATCATCAGATGTAAGCTGCGAGGCTAAGAGCAGCAGGCACACACTATTTTAATCCGTTAACTTCAAGGACGTACCGTCGTGCTCAAGGGCGTACCACAAAAAGCACAAGGTCGTTCCATTAGTGCTCAAGAGGTTAAAATGACAGTTGACATCTACTTTTTTTCGAAGCCTTGATACACTTTCACCCTTTGTTTTTCTTTACGATTTCACTGTCCTCCGCCTCTCTCTCCTTCTACGTTCTCCTGTGAGTTTCGGGTGTTCCTGCACTGCCAAATACGGATGCCTGAATTCACACTTTCTCCTTCACCAAACTAGAAACTGCTTGAAAGGCAATCAGAATTTATGAATTAACTGCTTCATGGCCAATCATGAGACTTGCACTTATCTTGTTTTCTGGTCTGGCTTTAAGTGCGGGACAGATAAGAAACTCATTCAGATGATAGAGCAAATGATACTTTAGTGACACCAAAACGAGTTCTCTCTCTCTCTCTCTCTCTCTCTCTCTCTCAGTAGACAATTTTGTGCTTCCAAACACAGTCTACGTTCTATGTTTCAAACATCAACAACATCTATGTAATTTCTTTGTCCACAGCTCGTTCGACTGCTGTCCCGCTCTTTGAGCAACCCAACGTCCCTCGGTGATCATTTATAATACAGTTTTAATGAGGAATGGCACCAGGATCTCCCTCAAACCCTTGAGCACAAAAACACTGCCCTTAAACACGACTGGTGCGGCCTTTGAGGACGACGGTACGACCTATGAGTACGTTGGCCCCAGCCTTTGACCTGATTTTTAAGGGCCAAGCCAAACTGACCAGGCCATTAACCATACGTAATGGTTAGGGATCATACGCCCGTGCTCAAGAGTCGTGTCATCGTGCTCAAGAGTTGCTGCACCATCATGGTGAAGAGGTTAGCACTGGCAGGAACAAGAGGCACGCAAAAAGGTGCGCATAATAACCTAATATGTAAAACAAGTCAGGTTAGGCAAGGACTACATCATAATGCCAAGTTCACACATCGCCCCCTGCATTAGCTAGGCTGTCCGGACCAGCCAGGCTCAGCGTAGGCGGTATAATACCTGGTTAATATGGTATGGACAAGGTTTGACTATAATTATGTTACGCTGGGCGATGCTGTACTTATCAGACTGCACTCTTGAGTCTATACATACCAAGCTTTGCCTGACTATGCGTTAAGTTAGGTAAGGTTATAACCACTAAGATGGATTGTTTACGTTAAGGCTTGGTGAGGATGTACGTACGTTCCTTGACCCATTTGCTTTGGGCGCATTCAGTGGAAAGTGATTTAATTACTATATCCATATATACATGAGGACTTAAAGAACCCAACTTCAGTTAGTTTTCCTACAAGAACTCAGTTACTTTTCCTACAAGAACACTGCTTTCTCAGTAAGTGCCGTTTTTCAGTGTTTGAGAATCGTCTGATAACAGCTTCCCTGGTTCTACGTACAGTGAAGGCCCAGGGAATGTGCAGCCTAGCCCTTCCCTCCTATCACTCTCGTCTCCCCATAATTATGGAAATCCGACCTTCTCTCTCCACGATTTTTAGCCTAAGCAGCCCTGATACCATCACTGGCATTTCTCTCTCTCTCTCTCTGCTCTTCGGCGTCCTTGGTGACTGTAAAGGGCACGAGAACTAAAGCACTCTAACAAATGTACAGGAAGAGCTCTCGCTCTCTCGCTTTAACGATAAACAGGTTGTAGTCTCACCACTGAGTCTCGCGCTGCCGATGCCTGTTTTTTTTTTGTTCTGAACTAAGAAAACTGTTTCGGTACTGTAGATTAGAGAAAATAAGGGCAGCTAGATTTATGAAACATAATTCAAACTATCAGTAAGCTTAACACGAACCACATACTGAACCTGCGTGAACTGGAGGGAGAGAGAGAGAGAGAGAGAGAGAGAAAAAAGTATTCTCAGGACATTTCGCAAAACCCATGGCGTGAGCGTTGCCATCGGACCCAGGCGCCCGGCGCGCCTGGGTGCGTCATGCGCTGTGGCTGGTCACAGGCAGCAGCTACTGGCGCCGCTGCCTGATTTAAAATGTTAGTTACGTTCGCCGTCACTGACCACAAGTGGCACATCTCTGAAAGTACGATGGTTCTTTTAATCTACTTGCGACACACACACACACACACACACACACACACACACACACACACGTGCTCTCCATTCCCGCGTGAGCGAGGTAGCGTCAAGAACAGATGATTGAGCCTTAGACATAAAAATCCTCACTTGGTCCCCTCCTCAAGGGGCTCCTGCAGCTCGAAGACTACACCCAGTGCCGGAATCAAGCACTTTTAGAAGACGGGATCCATGTCTGTCAATAAATGTTTTTACCGTCGCTATAAACCGTTGAACTTTGTTATGACATGCACAGTTTCATTCACATTTATCAAGCTTTGGTAATAAATGAGACATGTATTTGTCAAGATTAATAAGTGTTCTATCAAAAAAAAGTTTCGGTAATTAATCTTTCTTTTGAAATGAACAATGTGATGAAAGAAACGTATGATAGATTAAGTTCAAGAGATAGACCCAGTCCCACTGGTGTAGATACCAAACCTGTACGGTACGTATACGTAGGTTACTTAAACACACGCGGATTAATACACATTCTCTCTCTCTCTCTCTCTCTCTCTCTCTCACACAGGCCCACCAGAACCTAGAATTACAAAACCTAATTCAAGTGATTATCACATTTAAATCGTGTCTTACTTCTTTCGGCCGGCTAACAACTGTCTCTGTGACGCAGTCAGCCTGTCAACCGCTTCTGGGTACTGCGACACCGTCCATCAGCACGACGGTACGGCCCTTGGGGTTTGATGGCTTGGCCTTTGACCTGAGCCTTAATGGTCGTGGTACGCGCCAGGTCATCACATCCAAAGGCTGTACAGTCGTGCTTAAGGACCGTACCGTCGTGCTCAGAAGGGGCTAATTATATCCCCTCTTTCCACGAGAGAGAGAGAGAGAGAGAGAGAGAGAGAGAGAGAGAGAGAGAGAGAGAGAGAGACCAGCAATGGGCTGGCGAGGAGAGGAGCCAGCGACCTCCCGCGGCACATCATAACAACAACAACAACACCAGACGGGGACGCGTCCGCCCAGTTTTTCCTCGGGCAAGAGAACGCCACAACTTTTGAGGACAACCTCGCTGGGTCGCCTTTGGCTAATAAAGTTTCGTAAATGTCAAGGGATTAAGTGATAATTAAAATGCTTTTAAAACTCCATGAGCAAGATGAGACGACCTCTTTTCCTTCTTATCACGACGGTTATAATTATTAGAGGACGCGGGTACACAGAAATTGGAACACGATGATTCGACCCCTCTGCACAATGGTACGACCCTTGAAAACAACGGTACTACCCCTAGCTGCTCTAAAAACTTGCACAGTGGCGGTCTAATCCATCTGTCCCAAGATCATGTACAGTGATGGTCAGGTCTTCTTCACTGTTTCAATAGCATCATCTTAGCTATTCCATAATCATATTCAGTGATGATACGATCTCATCAGTTCTTCTGGGATAATACTCAGAGATGGTACAACATTGCTAGCTTTTCTAAGTTCATATTCGGCGATGGTGCAATCTCAATATCTATTGTAGGATTAATTCGGTGATGGTATATGTTAACAATCTTACTAGCTACTCTAGAGATACTTACAATGTCGTTTCAACCTTATCAGTTGTCCTGAGAATGTGTACGGGGAGGATATAGCGCCATAAGGTGTTCCAAGGACCCGTGTGGTGTTGGTACAATCTTCCTAGCTTCTCCAGGAAGATGGACAATTGTGATCCAATCTCACCAGCTGTTCCAGGGATCAAACAGCTGTTCGTACGCAGGATAATCACAAAACCTAAGACGCACATCTACTGTGCTCAGATTGATGGAACAGTTAACCTCTTGAGCACGACGGTTCGACCCTTGAGCACGATGGTTAAACATTTGGGTAAGATCTGCAGTGACCTCTGACCTTTTCAGGTTAGGCGAGAGAATCTTATAAAACTAGAATAACAATATTTGGTTCAGTTACCCCTGATTACACAGTGAGTTAAAGTTACCTCTGATTACACAAGTGGGTCAAGGTACCCTAATTGCTGTAACGCTGAGACTGGCTGCATCAGCCACTGTAATGCTGTTACCTTCCTGAAGGCGATACGCCTCAGGGAGCGTATCGTTTCACAGGTGTGGGTGGCCAGGATACCTGTAACCCCTGGCGGGCTGGCGTTACAGTAACAGGAGAGGCTGAAAGCTGTTGATCCCTTGGAGCTGATGAATGTGGGCGCGGCCCCCACCTGCTCGTTACTTCATATAGAGAGATAAAAGGAGATTAGGGGCAGGAGAAAGCGCAGACCTGCACTCTCAAGCTAAATCAATTATTTACTGGAGTCTGCTGTGACTTAACGAAGCACGAGGATAGAAGGTACGACCCTGAAACTTGAGTCACCAGTGGCTGGTCAAGACGACCCTGTGGGTTGAGTCACCAGTGGCTGGTCGACTTTTTGGCTAACAAAGTTCAACCACTTTGGGCGGCATATCCTCACGCAGGATGCGAGGAGCTTGCCTTATAAAGCAGTCCCCTTCTTTAGGGACGAAATTGTAAGCCGCTAAACATGGGTCGGGGTTTAGCGTGGAGAGGAGTGTGTATCGTCTGATTCTTCCCCCGGAGGTCACAAGAGCAGGTCCTGGTGCTACCACTCCCGAGGACACGACAGCGCCCTAGGCGTGGGTAAAATAGTTGTGGATAATACAGTAGGGAGAGAGTCGCCTGGTGTGACAGAAGCTGAAGGACGTGAGACAGCGCATGTTTTAGCTGGCTACCGAGGCGGTGCGACACGCAAGTTGTGACGCATCAATGAGCGAAGATAAAAAAAAAGAAAGAAAAAAAAAACTTGGGCGTAAACAAAAATGTTCTATTCTGTGTCCAGTCAGAGATCTTCGTGGAACATAAAGTATCGTTTTCCCGGGTTGCATTTCCAAGATGTCTTTGTTATATAAGCTGTGTCAAGTGAGGGATTTTCGAGCTAGATAAAATATTTTTCTTACGGATTATTTTTCTAAGATATTTCTGTTAGATTTGAAGAGAGTCGATTTCCAGCAAATCAGAACTTGTTTATCACTTAAAAACTATCATTGGGCTATGAGGTTGTTAATGACTCGAAGGGAATCAGTCAAGAACTGAGACTCAATTCTACTCCACAGGAACTGGCAAAGTGGTTTATATGCGGCAGAGAAAGCGAGGGACCTGGCACGCATCCCTACAGTACTCCAGCTGAAGAAACACCATTGTGAGTGATTAACTGTTTCCTGTTTCTAAAGTAGCTGTCAAAACACCTCGCTTTTTTCTCGCGTATGCCAAAGTATCTCGGATACGGCAGGAGGGTCATTAATATCAAATACATTTTTTTTTTCCAGAGATCATGATACATGTCTGAAAATTGAATTTCTGACGTCTGGTTCCTTGTGGATAGGTCGTGATGAAATTGTGCAAAGGAGGGAATTCCGGCGGAGCTTTCGCTAATGCCAGACTCACACTAGAGTAGGGAGGGCAGACGATCACCCTCTGCGTGTTACACTGATTGGAAACACATCATTCCCTTTCAAAAATACTACGCCGTATCAGTCACCAACGGGTGACTTCTACCTTTGCATATTTATAACATGACCTATTTTACCAATCTTCATCGGCAAGGGAAACACACCCTTTCTGTAGAAGTCTTACGGGCTGTGCTCTCACACCTCCAGTGTGGGAGAGGTACGGTAACACCTCAGACAGGTAACCGGGTACGTCATCATGATGCCTACAGGTGGCAGTAAAAACAAGAAGACGGTTTTCTCACAAAATCGTCAGGGAATTTAATGAGTTACGGTAACTACTCATGCAGGACGGACGGCAACTTTTTAATACACCGAACATTTAATTAGCCCTCATAGCACGACGGCACGATCCTCGGGCATGGCGGTACGACCCTTGAAGGCGACGGTACGACCCTTGGGAAGGTTGACCTTGCCTTTACGACCTTACCCTTAAAGGCGAGGGCAAAGGCTGGGCTATCGTGCTCAAGGGCCGTACCGTCGGGTTGGAGAATCGTACCGCCGTGCTCAGGGAGTCACATCTAGTAGCTGTTATATACCCCACTCCTCACAGTACAGGCTGTAGCAGGGGAGGAAGCGATGCCCTCTGACCTTTCCCGAGATGTCATATTAAACTTCCCTGAGTCAATTTAGCTCTTCTGGTTGACATCAACCACCTCATTACGGGGTCTCTTTAGGGCAAACGTACACCCGCGCATCCGGTCATATTACACCCACGTTAACCGTCAAAGTCGGATTATTTTTCAAGTACGTATAATTTGCTGCTCTCTGGCACTGTGAACGGGTCGGTGAAGTGTCCTGACTACATAGAGCCCTTCGAGATGTCGAACATTACGTTCCCGCCATTGACAGGATTAGAAGTCCTTATGGAAAACAGGAGACCGTCGTATCCATCACCAATCCTTCGTTGTGATGCCGCTGCTAAAGAGTCTGTAGGTAGTGTTACCATCGCGCACCTGCCACGTATATACAGATACACACTCCAGGACCTGGGGAGAGCGGGGTTGAGTGACGCTCTTGAATGACGTACCCTCGTAACGAAACGCTGACAGTCCTTCTTTTTTTTTTTTCCTGCTCGTGGACGACTGGTGGTTACCAATGAATGCATCCGCTGGTTCCGTCGGGTCTGCCTGCGGTGGATTATTCTCGTCTTCAGTCTGGAGCCGCAGTAATGAAGGTGTTCTTTGACGGGAAGCCCGAGGCAGCGGCACGTCAGAGAAGGAGACGGCTGATACAGATTGCTCTCTGTATATTTCCATTCGTAATGGGAAAAGTATCTTTTAATGTAGCCCAGCCACGATGAAGGTCTCAACGCTCATCAAACACAAGTCTAAGATTAGGTTTGCAAGACATTTATACCTGTCCACCGGAAATTAGTATTACACATTCACTTTCGAATCTTTGGTCAAGTTCTTTACTGCTGTGAGACAGACGAAGCAGGGGTAGGGTGGGGAGGGGGGGGATTGCCTTTGTGTTGGTGGTTTCCGACTCAAGCTGCAGAGCAGACGACCAGGGAGTGATTCGGTGATGATTCACAGCCTTCAAACACCGTCGTAGCCCGCCGCCATGTTGATTCGCCAAGGGAGCCAACCAAATCCATCGTGGAAGCCATGTAGATGCGTTGGAGCAAATCAACCAGTCCCACTATGGACGCCATGTTGATTCACCGTCGGCGAGTCGCTAGCTAATCCTGGTCGTGGGTGTCGTCGTACTGATTCACATAACCCGTCAACTAATCCAGGTGTCCCAATCGATGAGTCTGGCTGGCCAGGTCACCGAGTAGGGTGTATGTGTGTGTATGTCGAGTGCCCTGGCTTACCGCCATACTCGACGATGAGGAAATCGAGCTAAAATGTGGCAAGTCGAACTTAAAATATTTCATTTTACATTCTTTCCTCCTCGTCCTGTGCGGGTGGACGGAAACCACCGCTTCTCATCTTTTCTTCATGGCTTGTTATTCCGTGCAGCCAGGCGAAAAAGGAGGTTTAGCGACCCGAAGAGCTTGGCTGTTCACTCGTGTTATGACGCCGGACAAATACGGGAGGAACGAGAGAGCCCTGGTCGTATGACATATATATTTTTTTACACCCCAGACCAACTTTGTGTACACGCGAACTTTAAACTTTATAATAACCACTTTTTATGACAAATAATGATTGATCTTAATAAGGAAGTTAATGGAATATAAAAAAAAGCACCTCATCTAAATCAAAATAAGTCTTACTCAAAACCGATGAATGAATTCAACCGCAGCATCCTCACCGCACTCACAAGTCACTCATGAAGATAAACAGGATGGCAATAATGATGGAAAAAAATAAGGCATCTTTAGTGGGGGGAAATGCTTGAAGAAAAAAAAAAAAAAAAGAGGGAGAATAACAACTACATTCTGAGACAAACATTTGGGTTAGAGGCATTTCAGGACGGACAAAAGATGTAGTGTGGTATTCAACTTGGTGCACAAACAAACACACACACACACACACATGCCGAAGGGACTCACTGCAGTGTAAACATTCAAGGATCGAGCACTGACTGGTCTGGCGTGCCACAGGTGTGCCTAGCCGGATCCTCCTCTGTTTATGAACCCTGGCAGCATCTGGGACACAGTATTCCAACACTGGACCTGTGTACACTGAGGCAGTATACTGCCCCTGTAGCTCTGAGTACTGACGATGTACGTATGTACAATGGTGGATTACACTGCTAGTACAGTACGTCTACCAAGAACATTATAATTTCCTGGCATAAGTACATGCAAATATACCAATCTGATGTTTAATATTCATATATATATATATATATATATATATATATATATATATATATATATATATATATATATATATATATAT
>JAYMFT010159193.1:0-12461 GCA_038088735.1 Panulirus argus | reverse complement strand
TTCTTCTGTTTCCCTTTTTAGAAACTGAAAATACAAGAAGGGGAGGGTTTCCAGCCCCCCGCTCCCGCCCCTTACTGATGATGCCTTGCTCCTTTTAGATTTTCCTGGGTACTCTCCCTAACATATTTCTTCATTCCTCCAAGGATATCAGCTCATTTTATCTTCACTCTATTTCAATCTAATTCACTCCTATCTATGCTCTTTACTGACCCATTATTGTGCATACTACCCACATACCAAACCACTATGATGTATCCCATATTTTTTCTTCTACTTGAAATCCCACACCTTAATTACAACTTAACTTTTACATGCCCCATCCCATCACAAGCACCCATCTTATGGATCATAAGACAGCCTGAATCCTTAAAATGCCTCCTCCATTCCATATACATGTTTCACACCAGATGATTAGAGGGATGGCAGATTTATTCTGCCCATTTTTCTATTTATCTTTTTCATTCCAGGTAGGAGTTTTTGGATATCATAATTCTCCCTAAAGATCCAATCAGCCTCCTTCCTAAGATAGCTCTCTTTTTCCTCCTTTCAATGTGCTGTGTTTGTATAGTACTGATCTTAAAAAACTAAAATGTTTAACCTCTATCCACAGTTCACTATCCATCCTAACCTTCCACTTCAGCCAACTATTTCACTTTGTTCTGTATGGCACTAAAAAGTCTACAGCTTCACTCTGTCTTTGTGTATCAGTCAACCTTGTACAGGTAAACCAAAGACCAGCAGGAAGGAACAACACTACAAACATTTATCTTTTCAAATTTCAATTTCAGAAAGTTAGAACACGAGGAGCCAAGTGAGAAGTGCTCATCCTCCTTGAAGACTCAGGTTGGGGATGTGCAAATGTGCTTGGATGTAAACAGGATGAGAAGGGAAAAAAGAGGTAGTATGTCTGAGGAAAGAAATTTGGTTGTTCTGCCACAGACTGAAATAAAGTGCAAGGAGAGAGGGGAAAGAATGATTTGGAAAAGTCTTAATAAGTTAGGGGTTTGTGTGAAAGTGAGCTGTGAAAGTGGTAGCACTTCTACTGAAGGTGAAGTTGTGGGAATGTGAGAAAGTGTGTATGGAAGTGAGATCAAGACTTACGCACGTAAAAATGTAAGTAGATTATATAAGGTTTGCAATTTATCGTGCTTATGAATTCTGAAGTGTGAGGAGGGAGGAAGAGAGGGTGCAAGAGTGCAAAAAATTGTGAGCTCTACATGGATGGAAGTGAATGGGTTAATGATGCCAGCCCATTATTAGTCACAGAATGATAGGTTGGGCCCAAAAAAGTGAGAGACTGCAATCATCCTAAGGTGGCTTGAAAAGGGTGAGGAAAAGCTGGTGCCTCTTCACCATGAATCAGAGGAGCTGGAAAGATCCTGAAAAAACATTCCCAGGGAATATATTTCATGCTCCCTAGGCAGATTTCAAAGGACAGAAAAAATGCAAATTTTCATAACAGAAATGAAACCGTTTCACCCAATGATGTACACCTAATTATCAAATCCTAAATTTCAGTAATTTCTTAAGGAACTTGTATGCAACTAAGACTTGCTGAATCATAAACTTTATTCTTCCATTATAGTAAGTAAGGAACAATGAACACCCACTAAAGACTGAGTAACAGGGATGGTAGATATAAATGCAAGAATGGGAGATGTGGGAGTTAGTACTGAAAAGGGTCTAGTGATTAAGTATACCTGGTTTAAAGAGGAGGACTATTCGCATATAAACATGGGTGAGCGGGGTTAATGGCAAGCAGGCATTATTGGATTATGTTCTCACTGATAAGCATGCAGAGAGATTTGGATGTAAATGTGCTGAGATGGGCATTTGGTGGGATGTCTGCTGACTTCTTGGTGGAAGCAAGGGCACAGGCTTGTGTTGGCTTTACAAAATGAGGTGATAATATGAGCAGAAAAAGGGTGGCAAAAGTGAGTGAGCTTGGAAAAGAGGACTATATGAGGAGCAAGAGGAAGAAATATGGCAAAAGGTGAGACCAAACAGAACTAAGGGAGTGGGTAAGGAATTGAAGGTATGTGTGTGTCATGCAGGAAGTGGGATGTGGGAATGTGAAAAAGTGTAATGAATGGTGAATTAGGAAGTTAAGTAGCTAGAGAAAGGAAAAGAGAAAAGACTTGTATCAGTATTGTCTACAAGGAAGGAGTGTGAGTGACTGACAATGTACAAGTGGAGGTGGCAAAAGTTCAAAAGGAAGGGACTAAAAAAGATGGCAAATGTGGCAATTGAGAGTTAGGGTGACAGAGTATCATTAAACATCAGGGAGAATATGAAAATGTAGAAGGAGGTGAACAGCAAGAAAAGAACAAAAGAGCAAATGAGATTATAAGTGAAGGAAGTGAATGGAAGTAGTATCAGGAAAGAAAAGGTGAAGAGGAGACAGAGTGAGTACTTTGATGGACTGCAGGATGCGTTAGATGATACGGAGGCAGATGTGGGGTGTTTAGGATGTAGAATTATGACAAAAATGAGTCATGGAAAGTGGTCCAGTGAAATGGAAAGAGGTGGTGAAAGCTCTGCATATGATGAAGTGTGGAAAAGCAGCTTGAGTGGATGGGATTGCAACTGAATTGCATATGAAAGGGGGTTACAGTTTTGCTGATTGGTTAGTTAAGATTTTCGATGTGTGTGGCTCGAGGTGAGGTGCCTGAGGATTAGAGGATTGCCTTTATAGTACCACTGTACTGTATAAATACAATAAGGACAAAAGAGATGATTGTCTTACAGAGATATAAGTACTTTGAGCATAACTGGTAAGTTGTATAGAAGAATGGTGATTGAGAGGATTGGAGGTATGGAGGGTTAAGTGTTTGCAAAAACAAATTTATGTAAGAAATACTTAGAAAGAGAGAGAGAGAGAGATGGACTTGTTCAGTGGTATTTATGGATCTGGAGAAAGCAATGCAGAGGATTAACAGAGATGCCTTATAGAAAATATTACAGACATATAAAGTGGGAGGAAAGCAACTAGAAGCAATGAGGAATTGCTCTCAAATAGTAATGTGTGTGTGTGTGTGTGTGTGTGTGTGTGTGTGTGTGTGTGTGTGTGTGAGTGTGTGGGTATGAAAAGAGGGGGGGTGAGTAGCTCCAGGTGAAGGTGGGTGTGTGACAGGGTTGTTTAATGTGACCATGGCTGTTTAGTCTTTTTATGGATGGGCTGGTGAGGGAGGTAAATGTGAGGGTGTAGGAGATGGGAGTAGGTTTGCAGTCTGTTGGGGGTGGGAAGTTTGGGAAATGAGTCAGTTACTGTATGTAGATGACAACACTCTGGTGGCAGACTTGAGTGAGATGCTGCAAAAGCTGGTGGCTGATTGTGTGTGTAAGGAGAGAGTTGAGAGTTAATGTAAATAAAAGTAAGGTTAAAAAGAGTAGCACAAATGAGAGACAGGTTGGTTGAAAAGAGTTTAAATGGAGAGTATCAGGAGGAAAAGATGAGTTTTTAGATGGCTAGGACTCGATATGGCAGTAGATTGAGCCATGGAAGCTGAAGTATGCCTAGGATGGGTGCACTGAGAGGTTTGTGGAAAGGATGGTTACTATTTATTTAAGCAAAGATGGTATAACAGTAACAACAATGTTGTAAGGATGTATGCTGTGGGCCATAAATAAAAAGATATGGAAGGGGGTAAATGTGTTGCAAATGAAAGGCAAGAGGACAATGTGGTATGACGATGTGGAGAACATATGAAATCATAAGATAAGAAAGAGGCATGGTAGTAAGAAAAGTATGTTTGAAAGAGCTTCTGCGGATGTGCTGAAATGGGTTGGACATATGGAGAGCATGAGTGAGAAGAAGCAGACTAAGAGGGTATATGTGTCAGAATTGGACAGGACAAGGAGTTGGGGAAGACTACTGGAGATGGGTGGATGGAGTGAAAGATGCTAGAAAGATTGAAGACTGAACATGCAAGAGGTTATGAGAAATGCATGGGACAGACTAAACTGAAGTAATGTGGTATATGAAGTGGCCAGGGGAACCAAGTTTAGGTCTGTGGGGCTTGGCTGTGGATTGGAGGCTCTGGGTTCAGTGCATTATACATGACAGCTACACAGTAGATGTCACCATATAATGCAATTCCTTGTCTTTTCCTGGTGCCACATCACTGATGAAGAAAGCAGACAACAAGAAAAGAAATAAATAAATAAAGATTTCAGTTACTAAACTAAATGAATATAAAATCATTCTTTATGTAAACATACCTTTTAGTAGCTTTTTGCAGTAATGGCAGATGGTTGGCGTTGTATAGCTGTGCAGGGCAAAGGAGTGTGGTACCTGACAAAGCAACAAAAGTCATAGATTAAGTCTTCATAGTTGGAGTACAAAATAATGAATTAACTAACTTTCTTACATTAAACAAAAACATATATATTCCAGGACAAGAAAAAATTTTTAATGAGTAATCACAGTCATGATCTTTGTCTGCATTACCAATACTTATTATTTATAATATTTACCTATTCATCTGTCTGTCACTCTGTCTGTTTGTGTATCAACTTTAAAACCACTATCATTTAGACAGAGAAGATGAAGAAATTAAAAACTTATAGCTCACTCATATGTCCACTCAAATTTTATCTATCAAAGCATTTCATGATCAATACAAGGCATATTTAATGAGATTGTCAGGTTAGACTTACATCTTTTTTATTTTTCTACCTGCATGCATAAAAGACCTCCTTTGTATATGGTTTATAATAATTCCTGACCTTTATATCAGAATTATTGCTAGCACTCATTATTCTTCACACAAGTATCTCTTTTTTCAGTCTGCTTCTTCATTCATAAAAATCTTATTTCTACCTTTCTCCGTTATATAATTCCTCAATCCACATATCTTGATTTTCCATTTTCAATAACATTTCAGAGTTTCTCTTTTTGTTTCCTCACTTGAAATATATTCTTCTCCATAACCAATCCACAATCTCTTGCCCTCTAACCCCAATGAACTATAAACTATAAAGAGGGTAATGAAGGGGTATTTCCATGTGGAAGTTCAGCTACCTTGACAGGGCAGGATGATGGCATGCATCCTCTGAAAGCTGTCAAGTGTAGAAAAGACATTCTGAAAGAATCTTGCTGAAAATTTTGGGAAATGAGCAGCAAACAGTGAAAAGCATATGATCCAGAGTAAATGAATAATAAAAGATCCTGAATATGTTAATATGAAAGAATTCAGGATAAAAGACAATATCAAAGCAGGCACAAATAAAGTGAAAGCTAAAGCAAATTCGGTAAAAAGCTGAATGATAATATAAAAGAAACTAATAAGCTATTTTGGAAAGAGGTGAACTGATACAAAATATGTGGGAAGAAAGAGTGTATACTATCCATCTATCTCTCTATCTATATCTCTGAAGACCATTCCTTCTGGGAACTCCCATCAAGGGGTGACCATGAAAAAAGGGTCTCCACTTATCCCTATCCGTACATGCCTCCCTCACATACACCATGTCACGCATTCTTCCTCCGTTTTTCTCCCTCCAGTATTCCTCCACCCTATTTGCCCATGTCACAGGTGGTCGTCCATTCACACCAACCCCTTTAATTTTTAATTGTACTTATATCATACACTCTCCCTGTAAACTTCCAATCTTGCATTCTTTCCATATGTCCAAACCACCTCAAAGTATTATGTTTCTCCCATTCTACAATTCACTCCCTTTGCATTTCTTGCCATACCAAATCTCTCATACACCCTTACATTTCTTTCTTCATTCCATGTAGTCACACCATATGCTCTTCTCATACAGCTCACTTCCACAGCCTGGATTCTTGACCTCTGTGCCTCACTCCACATCCATGTTTTGGCTGCATAGGTCAGGGTTGGGAGGACTATGCTGTCCCTTAATTCTCTCTTCACTTCCATACTTACACCTCTACCGTTCATCATTCTATTAGGGGATCCAATGGCTCTTCTACCCTGTACTGCTCTCTCCCTTACCTCTCCTTCCATATCACCACACTTACCCAAGGCAGCTCCCAGACACTTAAATTCCCTCACTTCTTCCAGTCTTTTCCCCCCATAACCACAGCACAATTTAGTAATTTCTTTTGTCACCCTAAATGATTTTACAAAATCTATCCTTTCACACACCATTATTTTAATTTTACTAGCATTTATCTTCAATTCCCTCTGCTTACATACATCATAAACCACACTTACAACCTTCTGCAACTTTTCTTCACTCTCCGTACACAACATAGTATCATCCACAAACAGGCTTGCCTCTAGCCACCATATCTCACCACCACACGCCACCTCTGCAACCCTTTTCCCTAGTTTTGCCTTCATCTCTCTTATCCCTCCTTCCATATATATATTGAAAAGCCACGGTGACATCAAACAGCCCTGCCTCACACTTTCGTGTATCCCAAAACTTTCGCTCAACCCTCCATCCACTCTTACACATGCATTAGCTCCTCTCTAAAGGGCTTTTACACCATGGAACAGTAGTCCCCCTATATCATACATCCTTACATCCCACAAAGCATTCCACACAACTCTTGTCATACGCTTTCTCCAGATCCGTAAAAGCTGCATACAGCTTCTTACCTTTCGATAAATACTTTTCTACAATCATCTTTATTATAAAAATCTGATCCACACATCCCCTACCTTTCCTAAAACCCCCTTGCTCTTCACTTATTTTGCATTCAATCGCTTCCATCTCTATGTCAATTAACATTTTTGCATACAATTTTCCTGGTATACTTAACAGACTTATTCCCCTATAATTGCTACATACATCTTCAGCATATTTTCCTTTGAATAAAGGGACAATAATAGCTTTCACCCAATCCTAAGGCACAACCTTCTGTTTCCATGCTAAATCACATATAAGATGCAAACACACCATCACACTTTCTCCTCTATATTTCAGCATTTCAGCCATAATCCCATCCACTACAGGTACCTTTCCTACCTTCAGCCTCATTATTGCCCTTCTTACCTCCCTCTTTGCTGTAGGCCCCTGCATAGGCATCTTCTTTCTTCCCTCCTCCATACCCATGCATGTAACTACTGCTGCCTCCCCTTCTCCAACATTCACCAGTTTTTCAAAATACTCTTTCCATATTCCTTTCACTGTGAATGGTGAATACTCTTACGAAATTATACCAGTGAAGCAGAACTTAATGATAATAAATGGCAGTGTGAGGGAGGAGTATACAAAATTGTGGAAAAATGTTTAGGTTATTCAATATTACCATGGTTGTTTGATGTTTCTAACAGACTGGGGAATGAAAGCCACAAAGAGAGTGATTCACTGCAAGAGGATCATGATGGAACAAAATGAAAATTGTCATATACTGTTGGATACAGATATTGCTGTTATTGGAATCAGAACAGAAACTGTAGAAAGTTGAAAATAAATGTAAAAGGAGGCTTCTTGCATCTTAAAGAGATGAAATTTCAATGCAATAACAATTTGAAATGGGAGTAATTAAACTTGTGAAGAAGGTTCTGGTGATTAAGGCATATAACATGGATGGTACTGGAAATGTAGGATTTAAGTGGTTTACTGTAAAAAGAATTAAAAAATCTTCTGAAAGCACTGATAAATGAGAAGACTTGTAAGGGTGAAATCCAAGATTTTATGGGTAAATGTATGATAAGAAAGAAACAGATAAAAACCAACGCAGTATTGCAGAAACTCAAAGATGAAACAATCGAGAGTGAAGTGAGAAAGATACCTGGTATGAAATCTCAAGAAAGATGTATGTAAGACAGCCTGGTCATGTACTGTGGCTATGTAAGGTAGATGAGATATTGGTGAACATATATGATAATATAAAGTACAAGACATGGAAGCATGAAGCAAGGTGACGGAATGACTTTGTGAGTGAGCTTTTAAGGACAAAGGTTATTTCAGATGTCAGAAAAATTACTGATTATTATGTGCAGAAAAAGCACTTTGCCTGTGAGAGCAAAGGGTAAAGGGAAATACATTGTTTAACAGACAAATTAATTCAGTGTGCAGAGTAAATAAATACAAAATAGTTACACAAGACTAATCATTTGATGTCAATTCTATATAGAAAAAAAATATGTATAACCACTCTGTATTGCTATAAGCAATGCAGTTAATCCAGTGTTAATGCATATGGAGATACAGATAATAGATAACTAACAGATGGAAAGAATAAGTGGAAGACAAAAGGGGAACCAAAAGTACAAAGGTAACAACAGAAAGTACAGATATGGGAATATGAAACTCTATGAAGCAGTGTGGGGTATGAGATTGTGCTGCAGGTGCTGCATCTGCACAACAACTAATGATAAAAAGGATAATGCTTATTTCATCACAAAGATCTATGAAGCATTGTTTAACCTGTATGCTGCACATATCTAAACAATACGTACCCTATAAATGTGACAATGGCTGCACTTACTTTTCCAACAATCACAAACACAATGTAAAGTAATACATAGAAATGAACTCTTACTGAAAAGTGTCCAAACAATACTTAAACATCAAACTGTGGACATCTTTATCTTGCAAGTGTGAGAAAAATAATATGACTACAAATGGTTGACCATTTCATTATTCAACAACATTATCTTTTGACATTCATCATGCAACAACAGATCCTTAAACTCCTTCAAAATGTAAAGGAAATCTGTGCTGCCATTTGTTTTTAGTGGTTGTCTAAAAAAAAAAAAAAAAAAAAATATATATATATATATATATAAATATATATATATATATATAAAAACCTAAGAAGATAACAACTAGTTTAATTTAAACAAAAAAAAATTTATGATATGGATAATGTTCACCAAAATACTTCACCCTTTTGTTGAACATAAGAAAAATCCATGCTCCTGCTTTTGTATGGAAATTGCACAAACAATTACATGCAGATGAAATTAAGCTATTACACCATGTACCAAATTACCATGCATTAAAAATTATTTGTACTAATACAACATTTGGCACAAATCTGGGATAATATGGAAATAACTCTTACAGAAGGATTTTTGGATAAGATTAAAAATGGGAAAGTGACAATCATCCTTTTTTTTTCTTTAATAATGAGCTAAAACTAAATATTCTTACCACAAAAAATTGCTACCACCTGGCAACTTTAAATTAAGAAAAAAAATTATGTTCATTAGGTGTCTATCTTACCTTAAACCTGTGCCAAATGTAAAGCATACACTAAAAAGCACCTCTGCATAGTGGCCAAATATTGATCACAAAAATAAAAGTAACCTATGGTCCCATACAAGACCATTAGAGGGTAAATGGTTCATTGCAACTAGGTATCTTTCCTGAAACTTTAATCACACTAGATGAATCTATCATCTGTCCTTTAACTTCTTAATTCTGAAAGTTTTATATAAACTCACTCCAAACTCATAAAAGTTCAGTTTTCTATAAATGCATAATAATAAATGGAAACAAACCACTCAGATATAAACATAATAATAACTGGAAAAAAACACGCAGAGATAACATCCATTTTGTAAAATGCTAGAGTAAATCATAAAATGCCATAGACAGAAATGTTTTACATGTTACAACAAAATTCTTCAATACACATTTCTGAGCTTTTGCCTTACAAAAATTAAAACTTCAGGTCTGAAGAATGTTATATTTGAGAAACTCCACATGAACCACCTTGTTATACATACATGAAATAGGATAATGGTTCCTCAGAAATCTAATTATGTTATATTATTTCCTACATTTTTACCAAACTAGTTTATAAAAGCAATCATGCATAAAATCAGGTAACTGGTTGACTTGAAAAAAAAAATTACTTTAAGTGGCACAGGAATGAATGATAAAATCTTTTCTTTGACACAGCAAATCTTTAAGTTTAAAGAACATATCTACAGCCTTTAGCTCCATCGATATTTACATGGGATGAATCAAGTGCACATACCCCTCACAGTTCATTTATATACACCTTTTGGTTATGCATAATATCATGGATGGTACCACAGTCTATAATCACAAAAGTCAGTTTGCGTTTAAACTTTTTTCTTTAATCAATAGCACATACTCAAAAGACTTACATTTTATAAGCTAGGCATCTGAACTATCCTACTAAATGAGCTACCTATGAAAAGTGTCCATTATCCTGAAACAACCAACCTCTATGGGCTAGCCAAGATCCAAATGAGCTAATATACTCCTCCCTTTTCCCAAAGTAATAAGTTTCTCAATCAGATCAATGGTCATCACATCAATTTAATAAAAATTAGTACTAGGGTTAAGTTGGTGAAAGAAATGTGCAACTTTTTTGGGACATCTTGTTCGAATACAAATATCACCTATCTTTAGGATTATTTTTCTGTACCCATAAGAGCTTCAAAGGCACATGGTTGTTTCTGGAGGCAGTCCCACATGAAAAGAAACAGCCATCAGTTATACCAATATATGCGTATCTCAACATATATCTCAAACCTAAATGTCGTCTGTCAAAGATCAGGTCAGCAAAGTTAGAAAAGACTCATATATCACTCGTCTATAAATTTGGTTTACATAAGTAATATAGTTGACTAGAGGAAAATGAACAACAATTAAGAGCAGAGATGACAAAAAGGAGTTTTTCAACCAATATATTAGTGTAACCTACAGTCATATCCAGCAATTCACCACCAGTAACAAGGGTTACCTTACTTGTGCTGCAGGCGATCCTCCCAGTTTTCATACTGCATACAGACCAATTCATAAGCATTCTGTTCATTCATATGTGTTTGCAAACTAAATGTTCTGGTTAAGGAATCCTAGTCAACTAGTTGCAATCATACAAAAGTGCATCTCATCAAGAAATAGACACTCTTGTAATGCACTAGTATACCTGCAGCATTAATGTGAAAAAGAAAATAATCTGGCTCACCAGTTAACTAGCCAAATGGTTTTATTATAAACATTGGGTTCAGCACTTAAATCTACATTCTTATAAAAAGAAATTATTATGTCAGCACTGATGGATAATATATCAAAAATTACAGCTTCAGGCTAGTAATTTCACTCTGGCAGTCCTCAGGCGCTAAACGAATAAATTTCAAATTTTCACATGACCTTAGGACGAAATCAGGCTGAGAGAAGTCTAGAGAAATAATAAGAAAAAATTACATACTTCCCTTAAGTATCTCTTTAAAAACAAATCAACATTAAGAGATTCTATAAGTGATATACGATAATTTTTTCATGAATCTCTTAACAATAAGGTATTCTGGGAATTCAAATCAAACTGACTGGACAGTGTTCACAAACTTACTTAAAACATCACAAGCACATATGGAACCCTGTGATCTTAACTAACTTAACTGGAGAAACCAATTAGAAGTATCTGCTGGTGATGACAAAACCAAATAGAAGCATCTGGTGGTGATGACAAAGGACAACTTCCTACCTGATAAACTAAATCTTATCTAAAAGTGATGGAAACAATAAATAATCTTGACATTTTGGAAGAGCACTGGAAACCATTCAGCCATAAGAGGTTGAAGAGCTGATAATATCTATTTCCTTTTCCACAACAAGGTTTGGAATACCACTATACATAACCGAGAAACTGAAGATTGATACAAGGAGAAAAACTATATATCTATCAATATCTATGATGCCTGTTCCAACTGGAACTCACTCAAAGGGGTGGCCATGGCAATAGAGTCTCCATCACTAGTGAACTCCAGTGCCACTTCTTAGCCTTTAGTGCCTCATCCTTAACAGGCCACTGGCAGAAGGCAGCTCTGGTGCAGTGTTTTCTGAGGCTCCTATCTAATGCTCCTACTGACTACCTCTATCTAATGCTCCTACCAACTAGTTCTACCTAAGGGCTAGTTCTTGGTGCTCACCATATGAAAATCTAGTCATAATATGAAGAATGAGCTGTACGAGTTAAGTCAAGTGTTACCCATGACGAGAAACTGTATGTTCGAGGACAGAATGCCAGTAGTCCATGTGTTAGTGAGGCAGAAAGAAAAGACAACAACAACAAATAACACTCTTTTCAGAAATCAGAACACCATTTCTAATAACAGAGAAAATGAGGGAAAAGTTATAATGGTATGTGTTTGTGTCACAGCAGCTTAAATAATGTAAAACAGAAGCATGTCATGTCTGTTTCTCTTTATGAACCAGTGTTAAAGAAGGTGAAGTTTGGAGCCTTATTTTCGACATGGTTTACCTTGGTCTTTGAATAAAGACCTAAGATCTTATAAAATTGGGTATCACATAGGTAGTGAATGATTCTCTGTACTGTTTTCAATATTCACACACAGATTAGGACAGAAATAACAAAAACAGTAAGAGATATAGCATTGCAATTCTCTGTACTGTTTTCAATATTCACACACAGATTAGGACAGAAATAACAAAAACAGTAAGAGATATAGCATTGCAATTCTCTGTACTGTTTTCAATATTCACACACAGATTAGGACAGAAATAACAAAAACAGTAAGAGATATAGCATTGCA